>JANHZT010001821.1:437645-448505 GCA_032468215.1 Stegonotus admiraltiensis | reverse complement strand
ACTCAGCCTTCCATCCTTTCTAAGGTAGGTAAAATGAGGACCCGGTTTGTGGGGGCAATAAGCTGACTTTGTAGAAAGTATGAAGGCTATTGCTTAACGCATTGTAAGCCGCCCTGAGTCTCTGGAGAAGGGCGGCATATAAATCAAAAACATTTTAAAAAATTGTTTCGGCAATCATTCAAAGTTATGACAGTACTGAATGAAGGGACTTACAACTACTCCCCAGTGTTACAGCCATTGCGGTTCTCACAGTTTGTATTCAGAGTTTGGGTGCTTGGCACTTAACAACCACATGGGCATTTCAACTTCCCTCCCCTCCCCTCCCCTCATCTCTGCCTTTTTAGCCCCCTGCACCCTCCAGCGCCTTCTGCCCTATCTGACCTTTGCCTTCTTGCTCCTTTTGCTGGTATGCCTGCCTCTTTGTGAGGCAGTTGCTGGTCACATGAGGCTTTCTTCCCCAGATCATGCATGGTGGTTTCCTCCTGAGACCTGAGAAAAATGGCCACCCAAAGCCAGCAGCTGCCTCATAAAGTGCCAAGCCAGGCATACCTCAGGAGCAGGAGCAGAAGACAGTAAAGGTCAGCTGGGGCAGCAGAGCACAGGGTGGCAGAGGCCTCGGAATGTGATGTTTGATGGCAACTTTGACTGAAACTGAAGTGGGGCAGCTGTGGCTTTGTGCTACACTGCGTTTTATACTGTGAAGGGCTTTGTGCTGCAACTTAGGAGCTTCTGAAGCCCAGAGCCATGGTGTCCCCAGAAGCTCCTTTGCACCATGTTTCTGGGCCAGCCTGGGGCAGCTGAGGCTTCCAAGAGCAGCCATAGATTTGTACTGTAGCTTAGGAGCTTCTTGTAGCCCCTGAGCTACAGTGCACCAAAAAGCCCCTGAGCTACAGTGTGGCAAGCAGCCCCAGAGCCCCTGTTGTGGGGCTGCTTGCCATCTCACAAAGCATGGTCCTGGGTGGCCAAAAGAACAGAGATGGGGGAGGGAGAATAGGCAGTTCTCCTATTCTCCTAAATAGGAATGGAGGGGAGAATAGGCAGTTCTCCAGTTCTTCTAAATAGGAATTGAGGGGAGGCAATTCCTTACTTTGGAAAAACTGAAGCTCAGGGCTGGGAGGAACCAACTATAGAATGGCTTGGATAGGTGTGGGTCCTTGGATAACAACTTCATCACTTAGTGATGGGAATTCTGACCCCAATTGCTGTACTATCATCATCTCTAGTCCTGGTTCCAGTGTAAATCATTGACACCGATTTATATTTTTCTTCCCCGAATTGTACAGTGGCCTTTTTTAAAAAAAGCAATTATCAGAATCCAAATTGCTTCTGAGGTAGAATTAGTAACAAGAGCATCTTTCTCTGTTACATTTGTAAAATCTCTTCAATGCAGAACTGTGTTCAGATTCATTAATATTCTTTAATGAAGGGCCTTTGATTTCTACAAAGTTACATGGCAGAATTTTAAATAATTGTTTTTAACATAATATATTTACATTTTCATCTTTGTAGCAGCTTATCTTTTTAATGTAATATATCAAATCTGATTCCCCCCCCAAAAAATCTTGTTTTCAAGAACTATTTCTGCTAGAAGATCTTCTACTATATATCCATCTTCCCTCCGAGTCTGAAAATCGTTAAACTAATTAATAGACCATAAGATACAATCAGGCTCTGGGGGGAAAAAAAAGTTGGTCACAATCCCTTGGTGGTTCTTTTTTCTCACTGAGATTGCTGCATATTTTGGAGCTGATGGGGTTTTTTTGCTGAAGCTCACCCATCGCCCAGCATTTCAGACAAAGGCAAAGCTTGCCTGTTATTAGGAAAAAGCGAGTGCTGACTGCAAAAAGATGGGAGTAGAAGGGGTAATCAGAGCTATCGCTATTATCCCAGCTGGCAGTTCCAAATGTCCTGCCTTTTAGAAAGGAAAGCAAGAAGCAACCAGGAACTTAGACTCCCATCCACTTAAAAGCCTCACACCAGCTTGGTTACTTTCCTCTAACATGCCTTTGTTTCACACTGCTACAATGACAAAATGCTTTCTTTTGTGATACCTTCCCATTCCTACATAGTTAGCTTTCCTCCATGTTTCTCACCTCATAGCTTTTCCTAGATTTTCTGTCAGTATTGCTTCACAGGTTAGCCGATTGTCCTGTGGTGGATTATTGTTATTAATTTTATTAAGGACTTGGATAAATCTTAATAAGGCTGTAAGCTCCTGGTTTTCTTAACCCAATTGTAGAAAGATACTGAACTAGCTTTATGTCATGAGAACATTGTCATTCACCTCAACTACTGAAAAATATCGCTGTCTCCTTTCCAACCCGCAAATTAAGAATTGGAAACATTTGTGCTATTTCACTGTTCCCTAAGATCTAGGATAGTTGAAGATACTGTTGTGATATACTGTATGTGTCTGTTATTTTCCCTGGAGAGGATAATTAAATCAAATTAAAAATCAAGGCTCTGCATTCATATAAGCCAAACCATGCATGGCAAGGACACCAAGAGGTCTGTATTAACATTCCTCTTCTTTGGTTAATCTTGCTTTGGATTTATCACAGAAGGACTTTGGATCTGCATTTCTTCACATGGAAATATTCTGAATGGTGTGGAGGTAAAAGCAGCAAGGCTCAACCTATCTTTTTAAAGGAGTATTCTCCTAAGATTAGGCTGCTAAATACCAGGTGCTTCTTCACAACAGCTGGAAGAAGAGACAATGCACAAGTTCTGCCCAACACCAGCTCCTGATGGCAATAAACATCAGTTTCAAGGCAGCTGATATGATGCAGAACTTATAATTACCTTGCAAATATAGACTTTGAGCTGCTGGAAGTAAATATTCCTGCATCTTTTGTAGGATATATCCAGCTTAATCCTAAAATGGAATTAACCTGAAGCAACTACAATGGAAAGTTATTGATCTGTCCAGAACTTGTGGGGAGGTAGGGGGAAATACAGGGAAGAGAAGTAAATTGGAATAGGCCAGTAGAGACTATTGCCAAACATGTCAGTTCATTAAAAAAAAGTTTTACCCACACTTGTCCCTAAGGATACAGCACAACCAAACACATAATCATTTTCCATCACTCTTCCTGTATGTATACTGTATTTATAATCTGTGAGCTTCTGTATCTGGTCCTTACAGTTTTAAGGCTTGTAGAAATCATATGTTTGTCTTTCAAAACTGCAGTCAGGAAGCAGGTTTATAGAAAATATCCCCAAATCCATAGTTCTTGGAAAAGTATGAAGAATCTTTACCTTTCAAATAGAATGGATCTACGATTCCCCCTAGTCTCAGCTAACATGCCCTGACACTGTAGGGACCACAATGCAGAGATGTGCATTGATTTGAATCCAAGTGGAGTGTTTTCTTTAAAGTCATATGAATGTAAGGGAAATATAAAGATTTTGCACTAGTGCACCATTCAACTTCAGAGAGCTGAATACAGCTATAATCCCTCCTTGAGAATGAAGTTTGGAACTAGTGTGCTATCCTGAGTGTTTTACCTTGATGAAATGCCATCCCTTTACATGAACAGCAAGGCCCCTTTTCCTATTTTCACTGGGTAATGTCAAAGTGGTCAAGAGTATAGATCAGCGGACCCCAACTTTTGGGACGTCAGGTACTGGTTCCATGGAGAGAGGTTTTTCTGTGGAATGGAGGGAGCCTGGTTTCATGTCCTGCCTGCATCCTGTGGATGGGGCTTCGCTTGTTTGCCCAGACCGGTTTCTGACCTGCCACGGACCCATGCTGGTCCACAGACTGAGGGTCGGGGACCCCAGATATAGATAAATGAAGCAGAATGAAATGCTGCTAGTTGGCCAACAGAATGGATAACAGGAATACGTTGTAAAGGGACCCTTTGAACACTGAAAAGCCATTCTGGGTTTTAATGGTTTCTGCTCACAACAGGAACAAACAAACAAACAAAACAAAAATTGCTTCCTCTAGCCTTGATTGATTGATTGATTGATTGATTGAAGCCATGGCGCAGTGCTTAGGTAGAATGTAGTATTGCAGGCTAATTATGCCGACTGCCAGCAATTCCATCCTTACAAGGTTGACTCAGCCTTCCATCCTTCTGAAGTTGGTAAAATGAGGACCCAGACTGTTGGGGGCAATATGCTGACTCTGTAAACCACTTACAGAGGGCTGTAAAGCACAGTGAAGCGATATATAAGTCTAAGTGCTATTGCTATTAGGTGCCATCAAATCAGTGTCAGCTCTTAGCAACCACATAGATACATTTTCTTTGACCCCAACCTAGTCCTTTGATTCTTCCAGTGGGAGAGCCACTGCTACTCCAATTTAGGCCATTTACCTTGCTGCTGGTTGTCTTCTTCTTTTGCTCTCACTTTTTCCATCATCATGGGAAAAGAGAGCATGTTCTTCACATAATAAGGCCAAAATATAGTAATGTGAGCCTGGTTAATATGTGTCTTAAATGAGATACACACACACACACATTATCCATGTGCAAACAGCAGCATTATTTATAAAACTATGTGATTAATCAAATGATTTCTTCTTTTCTACAACATCACCATAATATTCTGGCATATTTTAAAAAAATAGAAACATTTTTGTCATAATTGCTGATGATTACAGTTCAGAGGACAAATAGAGTTGAACAAAAGGAGACTAGTGGACTGAACATGCATCTTAATATAAATATTTGAATTTTTTTAAATTCATTTTTTCCCATTCAAGTGGTTTGATAGGCAGGGATTGATCATGCATAATAGACTTCACAGTCTCATTTGTTCCATAAAAAGCAGTCATTTTCTTTAACTCTCTAACCTGATACAATGGGAAGCCAAATAATATATATCTCTAATGACAAAAGTTTGCTGGACAGTGGTGTGTGTGTGTGTGGGAGGGAATCTTCATATAGGGCTGTCAGCTAGCTTGCTTTTTTAAACTAAATGATGCAAATTGGTAATTTTTCTCATCTTAAGAACTGCTGCATTACATCCTTTCCAGAATTCAAATTAAGGCAGTATCTTTTGTAGCCACCTGAAAGCAGATCCTTTTTTTTACTGAACTTCCAGAAAGTATTCACCAGGCATGATAAAATAGAAGATAAGTGGTAGGAGAAGAAACAGGTACATAGTATTCAATCCATGTCTGTACCAATTTAGTTGTATTTTGAATGTCTTCTTTTTTCCATGAGCTTTTGAGAGAGACTGATATTCCAGGGACTTTGTATGTCTACAGTTTTTAACATTTTGGCTCTGATCACACTACACTAGGCATTTTACTTTACATTTTACTCCAGTCTTCTTGCCATATTTAGTTCATGTAGTTAGGTTATGTGAACCTAGAATATTTCATTAATTGAATAAGCACAATTAAGAAATGTAAGTAATAGCACAAACACAACTATTATCTGCAAATATAACCTGCTAGAAAAATGGCTAGAGCAGCAATTACAAGTGAGATAAAATCCATCTAAAAGAAAACATGGATAAACCTAAAGAGATATGCTATTAAGTGCTTCTACAGTTGATGTTCCATCAAATTTGTAAAGTTCTAAAGCCAATTATATGAATGTGCACATACCCATCTCACTGTTTAAAACAGAGCTAAAATTGCCAGTGGCAGAGAAGGTTGACAGATCCTTGAGATTTGGCATCTTTTTCCTTTCTCAAGAGAACAAGGCTTCTGCTGATCATACGTTGCTTCATGTGATTGACAGCAAACAGATATTCTTGTCTTTACCATCAGCTGTTTAATAACATAAAGCTCAATCTGCAAATCAAAATGTTCCCTAGATAAGCAGACCATAGTATTGTGGTGCCATGCTACTGCCAAGAAGTTGAAAATTACATTTAGTTTTAAAGTAATAGCCAAGGCCTAGTTGAAACTTGAAACTTTAAGAAATTTAAGAAATATCTATAGCTTTCAAGAGTAGAGAACTAAATGTTAAATAATTGTTTCAAGCAGGTGGTGATGAAGAATATCTCAGCTTGAAAATGACTGACTTTTAAATGTAGAGATTTTTAGTTGGTTAATTAGTGCTTTGAAGCCAATGCTGACATCTGGCAACTATCTGAACCTAACCCTAACCCTAACTCTGCATTTTTCTTGGGAAGATGTTTACCATGCCTCCTTCTCAGAACTGAGAGAGTGACTGGTCCAATGTCACCTAGATCAGGGGTCACCAACCTTTCAGACCTCAGGGACCACTAAATTCATAATTTTAATTCCCGCGGACCACTAATATGCTCTGCCTAATGACCGGCTGGGTGGGTGTGGCAAGGTGGTCATGTGACTGGGTAGGCGTGGCCAACTCAATGTCACTCACATCGAGGGGTGCCTTACCAGTCTCTACTCGCTACTCCTCGCCTGCCCGCCTGTGCTCCTTAGGGCCCCAACAGGAAGCAGTTGCTGGAGCTAAGCAGCATGAGAAAGAATTGGCAAAACAACTGGCTCAGTTCAAATTGGATCTGACCGAGAAGGAGGCTCAGCAGAAGCACCTCACTGAGGACTACAAGCATAGGCAAGACCTGCAGGAGTGCAAGGCTAGGTACTGGTGCCTGGAGGCTCAGCGGACTGAGATGGTCAGCCAGTTCCAGGCCATGATGCTGTCCCACTGGAACAAGGCCCTCCCGCTCTTTGCCACCAGCCTTTGCCCAAAGCCCCGCACCAGGAGGCTGAAGCAGACCCCAAGTCAGAATTTCTGCCCCCCTCTGACCCACACAAAAAGACCCAGAAGGGGGAGACTTTCTGCAGCAACACAAATGTTCATTGCATATATCCAGCCCAGGGGCTGTAGTTTGAGGACCTCTGATACAAAAAATGCAAATAATTTTTCTGTGGACCACCAAAAGTTTCTCATGGACCACCAGTGGTCCACAGACCACCAGTTGGTGACCATTAACCTAGATGGGCTTTATGCCTAAGGCAAGACTAGGTCTCCCAGTTTCTAGCTTGATGCCTTAACTGCTTCACCAAACTGATTCTCTATTCATGTAGATAAAACTATTACATTAATTCAACTACTGCTTGCTATTTTTGTTTCTTTGTTTGTTTGTTCTACATTGCCCATCTCATCTAATAGCAATAACAACATTTTGTCATTGATATGATTAGTGAGGGTAATGATTGGGATGGGAAAGCTGTAACCTTCTGCTATTGGATTACAAAGCCATCTGGTATGGTTTTGTAAGTGCCCGGTATTTCTCGCTATTGGATGCATGGGCTGAAAGTAATGAAAGTTGAAGTTCTGGAAAGCCACAGCTCCCTCACCCTATATATCCACTCTCCAATCCCATCCCAGATTATTTTGATCTTCATTTCGTACGTTCATCATTTCTCCTCTCTCATATATATGAGCACCAGTCTGCCTTCTATTTGTGTTAGCTCTTCCTTAGCAGCAGCCTACGGCATAGTTTCTGAATTCCCATTTCAGGTTTTTCCTAGCTAATTCTTCCCAACTCCTAATTATCTATTCTGTCCTGTTTTTCTGATCATCACTTAGCAGTAAGGTCTGTTCCTTGTCTATCATCATGTAATTGCTTCTCTTCTGCATGCAGCTAGCCGTAAGCAAGGCACAAGGCACTGCAAGATAAATAAACTCTAGTTAACATTTGTTTTATTATCAGCTGCTGAGGTTGGGGGTAATTTTTGGACATCTTTAACCTTATTTCCATTCAGTCAGACTGGTGCCAAACCTTATTTCTATCATGTTCTACTTGGGAAGTCGCTTCTGCAGATTAGTTTTCTCTCCTCTTGCTTGAAATAATGAAAGCAGCTCCTGTCCCTCATTTGAAAAGTTCCAGTAGACTTCTGCTCTTCCGAATGACCCGCTGTTTAAACAGGTGCTAAACTTTGTGTGGTGTTAATTGGCTGGCCTTTGGCAGAGCAATCTCTATCGGGGTCCTATAATTGGATTTTCGTAAGTTGGCAAGATCGCCCCATTATTCAAACATGGGAATCTAAATGCAAAGTAATAGTGACAACTAGGATTAAATAGGCTGGAGACCTGTTAAATATTATCTCACTTGAGCAAATAATTAGGTTTTACTGCCACTGCGGCAAAGTTGAAAGCTTGCCTGGTTTTGTAGTGTTCACATGCCACTCAGAAGAAGGCTTGTTTTCTCCCTGTCTGTGACCATGATAGAGAATTAACTTGCAAGCCTTTTCACAAGATTGGGTGTCTGCAATAATAGCCAGCCTTAAACTGAACAATCCCGGTTTTGCAGACAATGAGCATCTCAGAGTTGCCCTTCCACAGTCGTAATGGGGACAATAAACCTTTGCTTGGAATTCTCTTATAAGCTCAGCTTCTATTAAATCATTGTAGCAGCATCTGATTAGCCAGCTGAGCACTGGCTCATGCCATCCACATGCCATAACCAGGGGTGGTCAGGGCTGTACCACTGGAAGCCATCATTGGAACTGGCAATGGAATATTAACCCTCTCATGTGCAGCAGAATCCAATTTCATCAGCTGCCTTAGCCGGGAAGGGACAGGAACGTTGAGGTTATAAAAAGATCCAGGAATCAGTGCCTAAGACTTAGAGTGTCTCAACTCTCCTCTGATTTTCTGTTATTCAGCTGCAGGTGTAGTGTTTCCCATTCTGGTGCCCTTTAAATAGTTGTAGCTTTCCTCACCATCAACAAGAAAGATGGTCAGATTTGTAAGTTAGCGTATCTGGAGGGGCCAGATAGGAAAGGAAAATTTTGACTGGTTCTGTTCAAATAAGGGAGTCTTCTTAGTCAAAAGGAAGAAATCACTTTTTGGTCTACAGTTTTATGTTCTTCTAAGCCTTAGATTCCTCACTGTATATAAGATGGTGATTCTGTGACCATCTAAACCAGGGGTGTCAAACTTGCAGCCTACGGGCTGGATGTGTCACGTGCTGGCCACACCCACACCCATTTTAGCAAAGGGGGGGAAGTTGCGATATGTCACATGATGACAGCGTGACACCGCAAGTTCAACACCCCTGATCTAAACCATGTTCCATTGAATACAGACTTGGAGGAGATCAATGTTTGAAGCCTATAGGCAAATAAGTTTTTTTAAAAAAAATATGCAGTGACAGGAGAGCTAATGTGGCTTAGTGTTTAAGGCACCAGGCTAGAAACTAGGAGACTATAAAGTTCTAGTCCCTCCTTAGACATGAAAGATGACTGGGTGACTTTGGGCCAGTCAATTTCTCTCTGTCAGCCCACAACACTCAGCAAAAAACTGGTCAATCAATTCCTGTTTCAACCAATGGGTCAACACTCTGTTGATCTGGGGATGAGACTGCGTAGACAAATCTTGCACTTGTGACAAAACATTGGGGGAGAAAAAAGTGAATCAGTTATACCTATTCTTAATATATTTCCAAATAGTCTATTTAATTGAATGATTAAAAATTTAGTCTGTTAAGTCAGAAGGGAAGGAAAAATCTCTTGGTTTCTAATGATCACTTTTATCTCTTAATTAAATTGATAAAAAATCCAAGTTGTGCTATTCTGCAACTCAACTGCAGGTTGGAGGCATTTACAGCAATATTATACATTGTTTCTAACCATTGGATGAGCCTATACAGTGAAGAACACCTTCTGGTTTCTCTCTTGATTGCCCCAACCCAACAACCTCCCCACAAGGATCTGAATGGGAAATCCAAAACTCAAAGATTTTGCCAGTCACCACATCACCAGGAATGTATTTGAAGAGGTCGCTTCAAAACCTGTTTTATGTTGAGTAGATGCTTGAGGATTCCAGAGTAAGTCCCAATGTGATCAATAGACTTGTCCTTAAATTTGAAGTACCCAACTATCCTCAAAAAACAGAATTCCCACTAGTAATTTAAAAATGCTGCACAGGTCTCATAAAACCAGAATCACTGTTCAGAAGTGAAACGTTTCATAAATGAAAGAGATTTCCCAAACGCTTGATTCATTTAACAATGGTTCAGGAAACATAGTGTCTTTTATTCAATTGAATTTTTCTTCAGTGCTTTTTTGTTGTAGTTTTGTTGCTGGCACCTAGCAAATGAGCTGTTAGCGCTGTTGCAAAAGAGCAGTGAAATTCCGTATTAGGAACAAAAGTGAAAGGAGGTGTGTTCATGCTGCAATTTGTCTGGAAAATAAAAGCAGGCCTTTTCCAAGAAATATCTGATGTCACTGAATCCTGAGCTCAGAATAATACATAAATTAGCCCCCTTGTGCAGGAGTCAGCAGATGTAGTGATTAACCAAGATCAGCTCCTGTTCGGAGCAAGGGGAGAAGATGGGTGAAAGTAAATGAAACTGGTCTCCACTGACCTTGAGGGATTTGGTAATTCTTCCAGAACAAGCTCCTGATTTTTAAAGTTGAAATTTAATTCTTGCAACAAGCAAATACTGCTCCTTGAAAATTAAAAGGAAGAGAGCTCTTCATAGTACCATACGGATATGAAAGAACCTAGGTTGGTGTTGTAGCTAATAAGCTATATAGTAGATGTGATTCCAGTTTTTATTTATTTGTTTGTTTATTAGACTTGTATGTCACCCATCTCCCCTAGATCTGCAAATACAATGGGTAATAAAAATCATTTATTATTTATAAATGCATGCAAGCATTTATGACTAATTTTTTATGCCTAACAAAAATGCACATGAGAATGAGAGTAATGCTACCGTAGCTGAATGAGACAGCAGTTACCAGTAATCTTCATATTCTCTGTGTGTGTGTGTGAGAGAGAGAGAGACAGAGAGAGAGAGAGAGAGAGACAGAGACACAGAGACACAGAGACACACAGAGAGAGACAAAGACAGACAGAGAGACAGAGACGAGACAGAGACACAGAGACAGGGACAGAGAGAGACAGAGACAGAGACAGACAGAGACAGAGACAGAGACAGAGAGACAGAGAGACA
>JANHZT010001821.1:305113-316921 GCA_032468215.1 Stegonotus admiraltiensis | reverse complement strand
TTCTGGACCAGTTGGAGCCTCTGGGTGCTCTTCAAGGGGAGCCCCATGTAGAGAGCATTACAGTAGTCCAGGTGGGAAGTGATGAGGGCATGAGTGACCATGCACAAGGAGTCCCGGTCTAGACTGATCCAACTGGCAGATCAGGCAAACCTGATAGAAGGCCCCCCTGGCCACAGCTGTCACATGCTCTTCTAAGGACAGCCGTGTGTCCAGGAGGACACCCAAGTTGCGAGCCCTCTCTGTGGGGGCCAACAACTCACCCCCAATAGTCAGCGATGGCATCAGCTGGCTATTCCTGGATGCCGGGAGCCACAGCCACTCAGTCTTGGAAGGGTTGAGTCTGAGCCTGTTCCTCCCCATCCAGATCCACATGGACTCCAGGCACCAGGACATCACATCAAGGGCATCATTGGGGTGTTCCGGGGTGGAGATGTACAGCTGAGTGTCATCAGCATACTGATGGAACTTCACCCCGAAACCACAGATGATCTCACCCAGCGGCTTCACATAAATGTTGAACAGAAGGGATGAGAGGACCGACCCCTGCAGCACCCGACACACAAGGTGCCTCGGGGTCGACCTCTGCTCCCCTGCCAGCAAAGACTATGACCGGTCAGAGAGGAAGGAGGAGAACCACCGCAACACGGTGCCCCCCCAACCCCTCTAACCAGAGCAGCATGATACCATGGTTGATGGTATCAAAAGCCGCTGAGAGATCTAATAGAACCAGGATAGAGGAACAGCCCCTATCTGAGCCCTCCAGAGATCATCAACCAAAGCGACCAATGCCGTTTCCATGCTGTACCCAGGCCTGAAACCCGACTGGAATGGATCTAGATAGACAGCTTCATCTATCTAGGTACTGGGGAAGCTGTCGCACCACCACATTCTCAACAACCTTCGCCACAAAGCGGAGGTTGGAGACTGGACAATAATTTGCTAATATAGCCAGGTCCAGGGCAGGCTTCTTGAGGAGGGGCCTCACCACCGCCTCTTTCAAGGCAGAGGGGAGGAAACCCTCACTCAAAGAAGCATTGATAATCCTCTGGAGCCAGCCTTGTGTAACCTCCCAGGAGGCCAGCAACAACCAGGAGGGACATGGGTCCAATAAACATGTGGCCATGCTAAGCCTGCCCAAAATCCTGTCCACGTCCTCGGGAGTCACCGGATCAAACTCCTCCCAGATAACATTCTCAAGACCCTCCTCCATCACCCCGTCTGAACTTACCCAGTCAGAGTCCAGGCCTTCCCGAATCTGAGCGATTTTGTCATGCAGATATTGCACAAAATCCTCAGCCCTACTCTTCATATGAAGAGATGAAGCTGCCACAGGTGGAAGTGTCCATATGGGCCAGCACCGGAAAACTAGCACTGTTCAGCTCCTCCCACACACACACACACACCCTTTTTTTAAAAATTAATTAAATTAAAAATTATTTTTTAAAATTATTTATTTATTAGTCCAATTTATATGCTGCCCTTCTCCGTAGACTCAGGGCGGCTTACAATGCATTATAGCAATAGCCTGCATACTTTTTTGTATATACCTGCTTATTAGGGTTGGACCCCCCTAAGCCAAATATGATTCTTTGGATTGTAGCTAACTATTTTTGCCTAGGGCTAGAACAAAACCTTGTCTAACAGCTGCATGCTCTGTTGCACTTTTAGAATAATAAAAAAAGAGAGAGGTGGAAAGGTTGTGGCTATTTGTTGCACACAATTAATTAGGAGTAGGTGGGGCAGCTCCACCTCTGTTTTTAGCCATCAAAATGTCCAGAATTCCAATACTGCAACTCTGGAATTTGAACTTTTTACTGCAGAATAATATGGCATGGCCATTGTGTTTTTTCTCTTGAGTGCACATCTATGACAGATTCTGGGAATGATGCAGAGATTTACCTCATGGAATGGAACAGATTCCCAGTTCTTTCATTGCCCCACATCCCTCAAACTCCATGTAAATTGAAGACCCTGCTTTCCTCTTGCTCCACCTCTTTTCCAGATGCTCAGGATCAACTGCAAAGAGCTTGCTATTTCGATTCCTGCCCATCCTTAGCTGGTTGCCACGCTACCCAGTCAAAGAATGGCTACTAGGGGACATCATCTCAGGATTCAGTGTGGGAATTATGCATCTCCCACAGGGTATGTTATCTGAGATCTTCTTGTGAGACCTGGGATCTTGAGAAACAAAAATACACTCTGACCAACTGTTGGCCCTCTTCCTTGATCTCGCCAGTTGGAATTCTCTGACTGACAGGTTCAGTCAGAGAATTTCTGAAGCTAAAGCTATAGTAATCAATGAATGATAGGTAGAGATAGATGCAGAAAAGATTAGATTTCACTGTCAAAATTCAGTAGCAATGATTGACTTCAGCAGAGTGAATTTGGCTTGGTGTTTATAGAAATTGTAGGAAGCCTCTAGACGCAATCCTTCACAAGTCATGCCATCTTGCTTTCTCTCCACAGTGATATAAATGAATTACTTCTAAATTTCCACATTGATTTGGGCTATTTGGAAAAGGCTGTTTAAGGATGGAAATGAAGGCAATTTGTTTTCCAGAGGCTTTCAATTCTCAATTCTTCTATTAATCACACCAAATCTAGGAACCTGATAAACCTGGAAGTCCCAACCTACCTTATTCTTTTGGTAAGGGTACCTGTAGCTTCCCAGGTGGTTATAGGATCAAATTGTAGCTCATTATCCTAGGAGAATGTCCACTTCTGCTGTAGGAAAACCTACTGGAAATCTGTCTTGGCTTTTGTATCATTATTTTTGAAAAAATGGAACTGAAAAAACCCTTGACAAAAAGGTATATTTAATGGGAAAGAACTGCAGATGTAAGGTGTATTGATCTGGGGCTTATGAGAATTGTGGTTCAAACAACTGGAGAGGCAGTATTGCCTACTCTTGTCCAAAGTATTTGAGACACATTAGCAAGTTGGTGGAAAATTATAGGAGGAGGCCATAAACATTTCCTATACAAGTGCTTGATGGATGAATAGAACTAGAATAAGTGAAATAAAAATGAAGTGTTAATGACATGTGAGGTAACTTTCACTTCTATTTTTCCAAGGTTTGGCATATGCACTCTTAGCAGGGTTGCCTCCAGTCCATGGTTTGTATTCAGCCTTCTATCCAGTTCTGGTGTATTTCTTATTTGGGACATCCAGACACATCTCTATTGGTAAGCAGAGAATGCTACTTTAGATGCCTGATGGGATCACATTTACTAGAGATAGAACACCAATGGCACCACTAGCGATGAACTATAGGACTAGTTTGGGAAGCCCCCAAAAGACTTATAGAAAGATTATCAAAGAAAGCACTTATTTGGACTATTGGAAGCCGTAGCTGCACAGGTATCTTTTTTAGACTCCATTTTTAAAATGTGCTGCATTTTCCAATTGGTTGGCACAGTACTTTCTTCACGTTAAGCAGAAAAGGTTTGGCAAGGAGAAGAGCAATGGGGGGGGGAGTGAGGAGGGCCACAACAGTAGGAAGAAGAAGTGAGGGAGGGGAGGTTGAGACCAATGATAGCACAGAAGGAAAATGAGAGAGCAGGAGCGTCAAAGTACTTTCTTCCCCCCACCATCCTTAAATTTGGCAGCACCTAAACATAATACTGGATAGTGCATCTTTATTAACACATTTTGCAACACATTTATCTATTTGCCCAATTGATATATGCTTGTTGTATCATATTATATTTATCATGAGCCATGGTGGCGCAGTGGTTAGAGTGCAGCACTACAGGCTACTTCTGCTGATCACCAGCTGCCTGCAATTTGGCAGTTCAGATCTCACCACGCTCAAAGTTGACTCAGACTTCCATCCTTCCGAGGTGGGTAAAATGAGGACTCAAATTGTTGGGGGCAATATTCTGACTCTGTAAACTGTTTAGAGAGGTCTGTAGGGCACTGTAAAGCAGTATATAAGTCTAAGTGCTATTGCTATTGCTATTAACACGGTCTAAGAAAATAGACATCCTTTCCAAAATCTTTTGAATCAGAAGAAGAGATGAAAAGATTCACTCAAACCTTGGATTTTTTTCCCCATAGGTCCATTTGCTGTCATTTCTGTGATGTTAGGAAGTATGACAGAGTCACTAGAACCAAATGGAAAATATCTGGAAGTGATCATTGGCACCAATAAAACATTTGTAAATGAGATCCGGAGGGATGCAGCCCGAGTAGAGCTGGTAGCAGCAGTCACCTGTTTAATGGGCCTATTCCAGGTAAGAGGCAGAGAAACATGCAATAAAAACCTGGTTGTGTAAACTGAATCAATACCTAAAACCCGAAAGTAAGAAATATTGAATTTGCTTTGGTACTAAGGCTGAAAGCATTGGTCTTACTGTTATTAGGCAGGGTGGAGGTAGCTGCTGTTAATCTGAACAGTGACACAGGTATGTTCGAAGGCAGTTATATGCAGAGCAAATTAACAGGAGATGAGGGAACCCAGAGGAAGAAAAGGGAAGAATGAACAGGCAAAATGAATGGTGCATACAGGTACGCAGAGATTTGTGAAGAGTGAAAATGCCATCTCCTGAATAGTTAGTAAGTGTGTGTGTTCTAAGAGCTGCCGATTGCCCATTGTGGGTGGCTGAGTAGTGGGTGGTGCTTCCTGCTAAGTAAACAGTCTGAATTTAAAAATAGCTTGATCCCAGGGAACGCACTGGCTTCCAAATTATTGAAACTTTGCTTGCCTGCTTAGCAATAGTTAAGCATTTGTTCTGCTTTCTGGGTCATTAGCTTTTTGAGCTAATGATGTCTTAAGAAAAATGCGCTAGAAAATCCCAGGAGAGTTTCAGTTTCGGCAGATGTAACTTCATCAATGATCTGTTTTTAGATTGCCCTTGGCCTGCTGCAGTTTGGATTTGTGGCCACCTATCTTTCAGAGCCCTTGGTGCGAGGCTATACCACGGCTGCTGCAGTCCATGTGCTGGTTTCCCAGCTAAAGTATGTCTTTGGAATCAGCCTGGAAGAGAAATCTGGACCATTGTCACTGATCTATGTAAGTACAGGTAGACACACAGAAGTTGAGTTTCATCAGTATTCTTGTGTCTCCAAATTATGACTTCCTCTATCTTGCTATTTTCCCACAGACCTTTGTGGAGATTTGCTCAAAATTACCTGGCACTCATACTGGTACTGTGGTCACTGCCTTGATCTCCATGGTTGTCCTTTTGCTCATCAAGCTACTCAATGACAAATTTGATAAGAAGCTTCCAGCACCTATCCCCATTGAACTTCTCACGGTAACTTGTTGGGCGATGTTCCAAGTTCATTGGTTTGCTTATTTTTTTCCTTAAAATGACAATGGAACAAAATACAACCAGCAGTGCAGAAGTCCTGACATAATCTGTTAAATCTGTTAACATTACAAGAAAAAACTAACTAGCTTAATACCTCCCAAATACCCCCAAAAGGTTTAATTATTAAAACAAGATGAAAACTTCATGGAAATAAAATTGTTGGCATTATATTCAATGGAAGGTGAACGTTGGGGTGTTTATAAGGAAAATGCACCATAGTTTAGCTGCCACCAGCCCCAAAAGTATGTCTAATGTGCTTTATACAGCTACCCATTTCACAACTGCAACATGACATATATTCAGTAATGGCATATATTGACATATATTCAATAGTGGAGGAATGAAGATGGAAATATTTTACTCCTTAGCCATGTGTTTAATAATTTTCCCCTACTGCCAAATACAGGTATAGTTGAAAAATGATGTTACATCTTTCAGTCAAAGCTTTCAATAGACACAAGTGAGCCTGGTTCTCTTTTTCTACATGTCTGCTCTAGGCATGAATTTCCATGCCGGGATCCAGAAGCCCTCCTGATCATTTTTCAAGATTCCCTTTGGGAATAATGTTTGGGTGGGATGAGTTTTTAGTTGGTTTTTTTTAAAAAAAGCAATTGTTGGAAGGAATTTGTTTCCAAACAATTCTTGGAAGGAATTAGAATTAGCTTCATCCCTTATATTACATTGTGGAGGGGAATAAGAATTTTATTCTGTTTCCTAGGAAGAAATACACTATCTTCATTGAAATGAAGATTTTATTTTTAAAGAAACAAAGGCAAGAGAAATTGAAAGAGTAGGAAACAAAGAGTTTAGAGAGCTTTTTCTTAAAATCTAGGTCCCAATGCCTGAGCATTCAACTACATTTTATTTAATCAAAAGGCCAAGGATTTTGATGACCTGCCATCTTGTTGAACTGCCTGTTGCTAAAAATAAGAGATCGATGATTAATTACTTTGATAATAGCAATAGCACTTAGACTTATATACCGCTTTACAGTGCTTTACAGCCAGTGGTGGGATTCAAATAATTTAACAACCTGTTCTCTGCCCTAATGATTTCTTCCAACAACCACTTCACCAAACCGCTCAGAAAGTTAACAACTGGTTCTCCTGAAGTGGTGCAAACTGGCTGAATCCCACCACTGTTTACAGCCCTCTCTAAGCAGTTTACAGAGTCAGCATATTGCCTCCAACAATTTGGGATCTAATTCTATCCACCTCAGAATGATGGAAGGCCAAGTCAACTGCGAGCCTGGTGAGATTTGAACTGCCAAATTGCAGGCAGCTGGCAGTCAGCAGAAGTAGCCTGCAGTACTGCACTCTAACCACTGCGCCACCACGGCTCATGTCATTTAGTTTAGGTAATTTCCTCTTTTAAAAATAGCTCTATGAGATTTAAGTTGCCAAAGGATATTTTGGTCTGTCCGTGAAAAACAATTTACCAATTTATACACTCTTTCAAGAAGAGCCTATGATTAAAACGAAATGAAACGAAATGAAAAACTAAGCAAAACTGACAGATTTTGCAAACCGAGAGATCACTATAATGCTTCTGTTGTCAGCAGCCATCGGTGCTGCATTTTCAAAGTCCTGTTTCTGAGACCAAAAAGAAAAGGGTTAGAGTGCTGCAATGACTGAGTCTCCTCCACGCTTATTATGCATCTGAGGAACGCCTAGCTCAACCTTCCCCAATCTAATGGCCTTTAGAGATCTTCATGCTAGCTGGCATTTGGGAAATTCTGGCCCAACAGATAAGAATGAGACCATCATATTAGAGACATTGCAACCTATTAAATTCCTTCATCTGTGCCCTTCCTCAGCAGCATTAAATTACCAAAGAATATTTTCCCTACCTGCCTTCTTTTTTCAGATTATTGTCTCCACGGCAATCTGCTATGGTGCCAGCCTGAACAACAAATTTGGGATTAGTGTTGTGGGAGATATTCCCAAGGGGTAAGTGTTCTTGCTGCTTCCCCAAATCCATTGGTCCCAGAGCCATAATATGCCAGATTAATTGGTTTCAAAACTGACAGAGGTCTCATTTGGACTGCACAAAATGGAGGCTCCCTTCCTGTTCTTCTTTCCACCCCAGCCCTGGGAAATCACCTGTTCCTCCCTTCTTTTGCCTTGTGCTACCTGTACAGCAGTGTTGCCTTGTGGCATCTATGTTCCCTTATTGTAGATTGAGATCTCCTGAAGCCCCCAATGGAAGCTATTTTGGGCAGGTGATAGGGAATGCTTTTGCCATTGCTATTGTTAGCTACGTCCTTTGCATCTCCCTTGGAAAGATCTTCGCACTCAAGCACGGTTATAGTGTGGACAGCAACCAGGTAAGACATTTGTTATGTTTTCCTTATCTTGGTTTCCTGGCTTTTTTTCCCCCTTTCCTCCTTGCCTTGACTTTATTTTCTCTCTTGATTGCCTTGTCCACTATCTATCCACTCCTGTTGCAGGTAGTCCTCAACTTACAACCATTGCTTAGCAATGCTTCAAAGTTATGAAAGACCCTCCCAAGAATACTAACAGCCCAGCTCTGAAATTCCATTGGCTGCTTCCACCCCGCAGTATCATGACTGCAGGTCAGGGGCTTAGCAACTGGCCTGCATTTACTGTTATTTGCAGCATCCTGCATTCACATGACCACTTTTTATGATGGTTTTGCCAAAACCTGGCGTTTACTTCAGGTTTTCAGCCAAACCACTCCATAACAAATCATTGGTTCACTTAACAACTGTGGTGCTTGCTTAACACATGCAGTGAACTGCTTTGTGACTGCAGTTCAATTAACAACTGTCACAAAAAAGGTTGTAAAATCAGATTAGTCACATGACTGACTGTTATATAATGACTGTTATGACTTACGACTTTAATGGGCAGGCTCCATAATAGTCCTAAGTTGAGAACTACCTGTATTGTACTTCTAAGTCAAGGGATGGGCATGCAGCCTCTTACAAATTTTTTTTCCTCTCTCTCCAAGTAAAGAAATATAAATTGAGGTCTTCTCAACTCTCTTGCAGGAACTGATAGCCTTGGGGCTATGTAACATCACTGGTAGCTTTTTCCATTGCTACAGCATCAGCTGTTCCATGTCCCGTTCCCTAGTACAAGAAAGCACAGGAGGACACAGCCAGGTAAATCCCAGATAAGCCTGTAGCCTTTTTCTGATAGGAGGAAGGAATTGTGCCAAAGTCTGAATCAATCAAATGGATGGATAGCAGGACAGACCTGCAGAGAACTCAGTGAAAACTAATTTAAAGGCATGCTGGGATACATGAGCTCATTCTGATGAATGCAGTGGAATAGTTAGCTTTAGAATTTACATCAATTACTCTTGCTGTGGACTGAGGGTGGGTTTGTCTATCCCTAGAAGATAATTTTATTTATATTATGAAATATAATAAAAATACATTTAGGTTTTTTTTTTTTAGTGTTTAGTGTTTGAGTGGGCCATGAATCTGTTCACAAACATTAAGTAGCCTTGAATATGTTACTGGAATTAACATGGAAGTTCAAACCTTTGTTTCATCTCTATTCTCTCTGAATGCATGAGACAACTTATTAAGGGCTGTTTGGCTTCCTGCTTTCAAAAAAACCAGTATTCACCATGACCACAAAAGTGGGCATTTTCTATGCCTAATGTTTCCAGATCTTTCTGCACTATGACTCCTTCTATCTCCAGACTGCTCAGACAATTGAACTGACAGGAAATAGAGCTCAAGGCTAAGTAGACAGTAAAAGTAAATATGTCTCAAACTGAGACAGACATCCATTTACTGTGGATAAGTATATGCAGTTTTCTGATAATGATATGGAAAGACTTTGCCATTTACTTCCTTTTTTCTTTTTACTTTCCAGTTACAGTATCATACATTGTGAGATTTAGAAAGTACTTTTGGAGAGCATCTTGTCCAACCTCCTGCCCAGTGCAGGAATAAATTATTTCAGCATCCCCCTAAGTTGGCCATCTCATCCTTTTAAAATCCCTATCAAAAGAGACTACTGCCTCTCAAGTCAGTCTCTTCCACTGTTGGCTCTTACTGTTAGTTTTCCCTGATGTCCAACTAAATTGCATTTTAAACTTATTCTTTCTTCTCCTGTCTTAGGGAACATTTCTGAACAATTCTGCCTTTATTCTATATGACAGCTCTTCTGATACTTGAACTACTCTTGCAGTCTTCTCTTCTCCAGGCTAAAAACACCCATTGCCTCCAACCATTCCTCATAAGTTGTTCCTTCCGAGACCCTGATCATCATGGTTGCTCTCCTTTAGACTCACTTCAGGTGTCAAAATACCTCCTAAAATGCAGTAATCAGAACTGGATGCAACCTTCTCAGTGGAGATGCCAATATTCCATCCAAAATATTTTAGTTTACAGTCTACCCAAAACAGAGTAGAGATGATTGATTTCTCCACATTTTCACCTTTCACTGATGCAGTGTAATATTGGTGTGTCTGTGCATGTCTGTTTGCAGCTACATCACACTATTTATGTTCAGGTTGTGATGAATTCAGATAATCTCTCATGTAGCACTGCCAGGTGTGGGGCCCCTATCCTATATTTATCCCCAAGACATTTTCTACCAGAATGTAACACTTTGTTATCGGCTATGTTGATAATCATCTTTCTGCCCAGCTTGTTAAGGATCGCCCACATAATCTCCTAAAGGGTTTGTTATTCTGTCTATTTTTGCATCTTCTGCAAATTTTACAATCTTTTAAAAATGTCTTTGTACAACTTATTTTTAAATATAAGGATCGGCACTGGGCCCAAAATGAAGCGTGCAGTACATTACTTGACACTTTGTTGTATCTAGTTTGATTTTTAAAAATCATTAACATATGCTTTTTAACTACAATTTTTCAGTCACCTCTATATTCCTCTAATAGCATAGTCTAGCCTGCTTTACTAGAATCGCCTGGGTTTCAAATACTTTGCTGACATCAAAATACACTGTTCCATGGTAATCTCCTCAACTGGTCTCTCTCTGAAAAAGGGAAATCAAATTGGATGGGCCTGACTTGTTCTTGATAAACCTGCACTGCCAAGCAAGATATTGTCTTCTGAATGCCCACAAACTGTCTAATAATCTGTTTCAAAGTTTTACTCAGTATCAGTATCATACTGACCAATCAGTCATTACTTGCGGTTTCTTTTTTCTCTTTTCAGTTCTAAAACTTTCAGGGGTCTCCCATCCGTGTAATAACCAGGCCTGACCCTGCTTAGTTTTGGAGCCTAAAGTCAGCCAAGTGCTACCATCTGCTGTCTTTAAAACTTGATAACAAGCTGAAACTGGAGGAAAGTGAAATTTGGGGTTATTTTCTTGCTTTGTGCAGCCTGCTTTGTAGTCAGTTGTTCCCTGTTTTCTATTTTGCAGATGGCTACAGTCATCTCCTCTCTCATCATCCTGACAACCATTCTGAAGATTGGAGAGCTTTTCCACGAACTACCCAAAGTATGTTCCAAAATTAGACTGTTCTTTTTTAAAAAAAAATAAATATCAGGTACAGTGGATATTGAGTAAACAGTGGATATTGAAGGAAACATTCTCCAAATACAGTGGTAATATCAATATGACTTTGTGAGGATTGTATTATTCCAGAAAAGATTTATATTTATGCGAAGGTTCTTACCCATTACTTGAATTAAAACTTCCTACTCGAGATATTATAAAATAGTATCTTTGCCATTTTCTTTTAGGCTGTCTTAGCTGCCATTGTTATCGTCAACTTGAAAGGCATGTTCAAACAGTTCAAAGATATTCCTGCACTTTGGAGATCTAATTTTACCGACCTGGTAAGTAGGAGAAGACTTCAAGAGGAAGGAAGAGACTGATGGATGGCCATAAATTCTGCTTTCTACAAGGAGCTAATTTAGATTGTGCATGCAACAGGGATGCATGATGTAGTTCTCACACTCAGAAACAGAAAAGAATAACAGTATTGTGTAAGGGAAATTCCAATAAAAGTGTGCCAATTTCCAACAACATCATAGAAACAAGTAGATAAAGAAATAAAATAGCAAACAAAAAAACTTAATTCTAACCCCCCACCACCATCACCCAACATTACAACATCACTATCACCCTACAAGTGATAGTATCTTGGACTATATTTAAGAGAAATCCCACGGTTTCTAGAGTGCAGCAAGAAATGCATTGCGGCACATACAATTTTATCATATACTTTGGGAGGCCACTTACCCATAATGATCATGCAGAGCTTGGACAAAGAAATCTGAACATAGTAATTACATTATTTAATGCATAAATTGTAGATCATCTACTTCCATAGATTGAGGCTGCTACACATAGATTCCCAAAGGATGACTGGATGTGTTTCATACTTTGGGAGGTGAGATGAAGGAGGAGGAGGAGGAGGAGGGGAGTAGGAAGATGTGGAGGAGGTGGAGGATTACATTTATATTTATTTATTTATTTATTGGTTCGATTTATATGCCGCCCTTCTCTGGAGACTCAGGGCGGCTTACAATGCATTA
>JANHZT010001821.1:245639-257048 GCA_032468215.1 Stegonotus admiraltiensis | reverse complement strand
TGTGTTAAGCAATAGCCTTCATACTTCTGTATATTTATACAAAGTCAGCTTATTGCCCCCTACAAACCGGGTCCTCAACTCTTCAAGAGCTGCAGCACACAGGGCATTTGTTAGATCAGGTTGGAATTGCTCAGAAACTGGGCACTCAAGTGAGAACCCTTTTTCTATGTATCTTTGGAGCAAATGGCACCCTAATTGTGCAGCCGTTGTGGACCACTTGTGTCTGAACAAAGAACCACCTCCTGTTTGAAACCTGCACTCTGCTGAATGGGCCTGATCGTTAAGCAATCGCAATAAGCAGATAGTGGAAGATCGTTTCTTTTGCTCTGGAAAAGCAGGACAATTATTAACGGGGTGCCTTCCTTCTGCAAAAGAGTCTACTTGGGTCTGAGCAGTGAGCATCCATTTAATCCAGGAGCTAATTTCCAGCTGTGGACTGCAAAGGAATATTTTTGCAGCACAGGTTCCAAAGATCTGGAGTGCTTAGTGAATCAAGGAAACTATTAATTTGTCCTTTTGGAACAGCTCAAAACAGATGTCAGGAAATCTAAAAGAGCCTTTCACAATCTGGCCTCCAGATATATTGAGTCAGTTTCCCAGATTTGCCTAGTCAGCATGGCCATTGTTCAAAATTTCAGAAGTTGAAATCCACATATTGGGAGGGACCCAGGCTGGGCTGATCTGAACCCTAATTTTCTTCTCATCTGTTTGGGCTATATCCAGATCAAAAGGCAGTGTGCTAGACTATTTATCATAATGTAAAGTGATGATGAACCAATTGTGGTTGCTCACTCCATTCCTGGTTGCCATGTGACAAGCCATAACTTGGGCTACTATACATCTGGAAAACAGAAATATTAAGATTGGAGCAAAGAGTTACAGCAGATGGCAGCAAAGAGAGTTTTCTGTAACTCTTTGCTGCCATCTAGTGGCCAGATTAGATTTTGTAGGCCAGGTAGAGTAGCCCTAGATTTCTTACACTGTGATAATCTTAATCTATCCAGGTTTTATCACATCTCACAAACTACTGGATGACTAGCTCTCAATTACATCTTGTTCAATTATATATAGTGATCTTGGAAACCTTCACATCTGTTGTGGAGGAGGAGAGAGTCCAGACCATGTAAAATGGAAGCTTTACGTTTTAGATCTCAGGGGATATAATGGGTCTGGAACCATTGCAGCAGGCCGGTGTTGTCTGGGAGAATGGTTTGGCTTTAGATCAAAAGCCTCCAGGGAGGGAAGTGGAGTGTCTTGGAAACTTTTATTCGACTGATGTCTTTACAAGCATGAATTTCATCCTAAAAGACTTTGAAGCCAAAAGACAATGTTTACCTCATGAATTCCAGCATGAATTCCTTACTTCCTACAAATATCCTCAAAAGACTCCCCCCCCCCCAAAAAAAATCAACCCTCCCTGCCACTAGTTTAGTAAGGAGGGCAGACTAGAGCAAGAACGGCAGTCACACTTCTTACTTTAGCTGATGTGGCTTCTTCCTTTGACTGCTGGTCTTCATCAGTCTGACGTGAGAGCAGGAACGATCCCAGCACTGAGGTCCTGCTGGTTGCTGGCACTCTAAGAACATTCCTTCAGCATGTTTCAGCAGGTCTGGGGCAGGGCTGAAATTTCAGGGCCCTCATCTGTCTGTCTCCATCCAGGGGCCAGAGGCACTTCCTGTCTACCTCCTCTGGCTGCTGACCTCTTCTCAGGGGTATCCCCTTTCCATGTTAATGGACTTGGCTGGCTGGCTGGCTGGAAGCCTACACTTCACCCAAAGGAGAAATTCCGCATCAAGACAGGCCAATAACTCTTCAGATGCTTCATCCACTTTGCTAAGCAGCCATTAACTTGTATGTTTTGAGTGAGAAAAAGAGAGAGAAAAGACTTAAAGAAGATTAGCATAGACATCTCTTCCCAAAGCATTCTTCAGTGTCCTGATAGATAACTCTAAAACTCAAGTCTGATAAGGAGATACATTTGTCCTTGAACAGAACCATTTTGGGTTGTAGATGCATGACTGAATATTCTGGTCAGGTTCTCCTGCCCCACTAAAACTCTGAAGACTTAGTTTTCTGTGTTTTATTACATGGTTCTGCAAGCTCCCAATTCAGATAGATTCACAAGATTGAAAAACTGATTATACTCCAATGACTGAGGATGATCTTCTATCTTGATGAATCCTCACTAACCTTCATACAGAAAAGGGGTAACTCCTTGCATTGCTCTCTAGTCTCATATATGATTTGTTCTCAATGGAAAAGATAGGTAGGTATGGAGGCCAATAGAAAAATAGGCTCTGGCAAGGCAGAGCAATACCAGGGATTCTGTGATATTTTAATTCAGTTACAGAGTTCAATGTAGTACATATTTTTCCCCTAGTGTGAAATGTATGGCTGTCCACAAGTCAAAGATTTATGCCCTGTGTATTGGTAGGGGTGATGAAGTTCATTCCTCTTCAAGGGAAGGTCTGCTTGGGGAATTCCTGCCTTAATTTGTCTGCACCTATTCAGCAGATGTGTCAATCAAATTGCCCTTATGATGGGGAATCCACCACAGTAGCAACATCAATCCATGGTCCTACTTCTAAGCATGAGTCACTGCCGAGGCCCAGCCAGTGCCTCTGGGTGCTAATCTCTTGCACTCCCAAATAAAAGTACAGACAAAAGATCAGCCTTTGGCTGACTTCTTTTCTTATGGAGCAAATGGGGAAAGGCCTCCAAAGGATTAAAACAAATGACAAGCAACTTCAGCTGTTCAATAGAAGAACATGACAGGGCTGAGAGACCCACACCATGATAAGGCACCATGGTTGACTGAATAAGGCACCTGTGGACGATAGTAAACCATTAAATTATGTCTAGTTTTGCACAGTGCTCTCTAAAGCAATACCACAAGATTGACATGACAATTTAAAAAGCAGACTTAAGTAGTTCACTTGGAGTCTGAGTCTCAGGAGCCTTATTTTCATATTTAGGTTAGCCTCTTTCTGAGGAAAAGAAGGGCTCCTTATATTTCCAATTCTTAATCATTTTAGGGAACACAAAAACATATGCAGGGATCTGGATTATTTAGTTATGGGAATTTCACACATGCATTATTGGGGGGAAATGTCATGTAAAAGAATGAAGGCTGATGACTGCTGAATATATCACCGAACAGAGTTGCTATAAAGCCAGTCAGCTGGACTCCCCTGCATATGCTGAGCAAATAGTCTGCTGAAGTCCACTCCACTCCCTCTGATTCTCAGCTGGCAGCCATGAAGGAAATTGTGGGCAGGAACTTCCAGAGGTCACAAGTTGGGAAACTGTTTGCATTATCTACTCTTGAATTTATTAAATAATTGATGATCATCAAAAGTTGAGGCTCCAAAGAGAGCTGCAAGCAGACACCTCATTTGAGTAAAGATACTCCTAGTCCACCTAGCTAGCTGTTATCTATCTATCTATCTATCTATCTATCTATCTATCTATCTATCTATCTATCTATCTATGTATGTATGTCATCTATCATTTATCTATCTATCGTCATCTATTATTTATCTATAGCTAGCTAGCTTTCTGAATTAATATACTTCTGCCCACCTAGCAGTTCAAATGTGTGCAAATGTGAATAAATTAATAGGTACCACTTCAGTGGGAAGTACTCTGTGCTCTGTGTGCCTTTGGCGTATAGCCATGCTGGCCACATGACCATGGAAATGTCTTCAGACAACACTGAACCTCAGCCAAGAATGGAGATGAGCACTGTGCCCTAGAGTCCCTTTACCTTTTTACTCTATATCTGTCATCTATTTTTGAAGCTATTTTGGTTAGCTTCTCTACAGAAGTTTGCAGCTCTACCAGACGTTGATACAATTACTGTGCCTGAATTAATAGGAACAACAAAGCAAAAACAGTGAGAACAGCGTGCATTGGCATTTTTCGTTTCAAAACTGCAGCATCTTTCTTTTGATGGCTTCAGTAAAGCACTGAATAGTAAAATACTGAGACTTGTTTATGCATATTAGGTTGCCCTCTAAAGAGAAAGGGGCTAAAATATAGGATTTGTGACAGTAGATAGCAAATGTACTTACGTGTAGATGGATTTGCTTGTGTGTATATGCAAATGACAAGATGTTTGCTTAAAAATATACACATTGGATTAGAAATTTCAGTTTTCTTCCACCCACCTACTAAAAGAAAGGTATGATTTATTTTTCTGCTCATTCCAAGAGGCTACAGAAAATCATAGAGAGGCTATAATGATTGTTTTATTTAAGATGGGGAAAAAGGACGATGGGAAATAGAACTGTGTCCAAGCTGTGACTTCCATAGAGGTTGTTATTTATTGGTACCTAGTTTTCTGGCAAATTATCATTTAATTTTATATAGCCTGGTTTACCCAGCAGTGTGCATGTGGCTTTTCAGGGATAACTACAGTTTGTTCTATTTGTAAGAACTGTAGGAAGGGATTGCTTCTGACTTAGAGGTGAGACGTGGGCTATATCAGCTGAAAAGAACAGGCTGACCCGAAAGAAGAATTCCAACACAATATTGAAAAATGTTAGGCAGAGACTAAGTTGGTCTTTAGTTAACAGTGAAAGTTACATTCAAACTGTTGTAGACAGCTACCAGTTCCTTTTTCTTTGCAACAGCTTACCATTAGTTCTGTGGAAAATTGATCTGTCTCCAAATTCTTTTTCATACAACACTTGTTCTTATTTTTCCTGTAATTTTTCTATTTTCACTCATATTTCTTTCACTTCTTTTCTTTCATACTCTGTTTTGCTTAACATCTACTCAGGGAAAAATTGCTTTATTTGTCCAACTTTAGAAAAACCCCACATCACTCTTGCATCCTTCACTGGTTCATTTAATCTTTCATCATAAAGAATCAAATGCATTCTGCTTTTAAATTGATATTCATTTATTTGACATGGGTACATTTAACTGGAACTATTATGGACTGTTGCTCAGTCAGCCAGATGTTCAGTCCAGGTTTGAACTATTATTGTTGTTAATTAATTTTTTAGGCAGCCTGACTCCCAGTGACTCTGGGTGGTAGATATTGATGCTTATACTACATAGTTACACCTTTTTCCAAACGGATATTCACCAGTCACTATTTTCATGCATTTCGGGCTCTCTCAATTCCTTCACTACTCCCTGTTCTGATTCTCACCCAGACATTCATGACTTCTAGCAGAATATTCACCCCCTCCTTACAGGTTAATTTATACATAAAATTGCATGATTTCCCCCCAAACATAACTCTAGTTCTTTCATTATCACCATTCACATGCAGCTATCGTGAGCCTTTGAATTCTTTTATTTTCTTACCCTCCCAGGAACCTAAATGAGACTAATTCATACTTTCTGACATACTTTTTTGCTTTTTCATTAACAATTAAACTTATATTTCATTTTGGTGCATTTATAGTAATCAATTCCTCTCCAAAAGATAGACTATTTTCATTAAGAATGATATTTTTTCCTTTTTAGTTTCAAAGATTTGCCATATTTTTTTTTCTTTTATTTGCTGTTACCATTGGTTCTTCATACATTTGAAATCAAAATCTTCAGTGTGCTTTGTTATGAGTAAATGGATCCACAGTGATCTTTGATCTTTGTCACCTATCATAGTTTTGGTCAATCAAGGTTTTCATAGAATGCAAGATTAAATTATCAGACATGCCATGTCATGTGCAGTATTCCTTCTTAATAGCAAGAATAGAATCTATCAATGTCATATTTCAGTCAGGATGTCCCAAATGCAACAATATCCCAATTTATGCCAAGCCTGCATACCATTCTATTTGAGTTACAATCTCTAAATATTATCTTGAAAACCAATATACTGTGGCCCACATCCCACCAACCAAGAGTTGTATGCAATTCGTAGACATACACTCAGGTTCAAATATTTGATCTTTGTGCTTATTTTAGTTTAAGGCCTTGTGGGACCAAAGATTAGAGATAGAAAAGGATGGGAAGAGAAACTCCCTCAACTCTGCCTTTACTTGCACTGACACGGATTTTGTGCATTTCTGTACATTTTTTGCCTACATTTTTTGTAATCTGAATGGCATAACAACCAAGAGATAAGTTTCCTTTCTGGTAGACTGATTCACTGGCAACCATGCATTGCAAAGTCTTTATACTGTGATGGTGTCTGACTTAGTCTGCTGTGTTATAAAAACAGAGCTAAAGAAACAGATGCACATTCTGCAGTTAAATATAGTTCCAAGCATCATAAAATTGTCAGATTATTGAAGTCAAATGGAAATATTGTTAGAGCACATGCAATAGGTTACCTCTTGTTATTGCTATGGTTTAACAGATTAACAGAGTTGGAAGGGACCTTATAAGTCATCTAGTCCAACCTATAAGGGACCTTATAGGTCATCTAGCTCAAGCAGGAGACCCTATACCCGGGATGGCGAACCTATGGCATGCGTGCCACAGGTGGCACGCGGAGCCATATCTGTGGGCATGCGAGTGTTGCCTTAGCTCAGCTGCAGTGTGCATGTGCACGCCAGCCATCTGATTTTCAGGCCTTCCGGGGCCACTGGAAGTCGGGAAACAGGCTATTTCCGGCCTCCGGAGGGCCTCTGAGAAGGTGGGGAAGGCTGTTTTCACCCTCCCCAAGGTCCTAGAAAGCCTCTGAAGCCTGGGTAGGGTGAAAAATGGGCCTACTGTGCCCACCGTGCCATTGCATGCCAAAAGTGGGGGGAGCATGCACACATGTGCAGGGGGGGCATTGAATTATGGGTGTGGGCACACGTGTGCGCGACCCCCCTGCGCTCCCCCCGTTTTTGGCATGCGACAGCAAAAAGGTTAGCAATCACAGCCCTATACCATTTCTGACAAATGGCAGTCCAATCTTTTCTTGAAAGTCTCAAGTGATGAAGCTCCCAGAACTTGTGCCTAATGTTACTACAAAATCCCAATCAATGGGGATATTGTGTATTACAAACGAGAAAAGCATAAATTAACTGAATTACAGAAATGTCCAGTGTGGTTTGGTGGGCAGTGAACACAGATCTTTTCAAAACAGTGTTTTGTTGTGTTTTGTTTCCTTCAGTTTTGTGGTATGATATAAATTACAACCTGCTGCACAAAGGAGGTCAGATGAGATGTGTTGGCAATTGTTTGAAAGGAACAACGAGATGAGAAAATGACTGTCTCCCGATCTTGCCAGATTCCCTATGCTGGAGGTGTGCCCTAACTCTTCATGAACAAAATGAAGATCTCTCTTCCTCTCAGACAGAGGGGCTCCATTGGGCACAGTGCCTCTTGGGAGACTGCCAGGGCCTGCAGGAATGCAAGGTGCTGCCGATACTTGGCAGAGATGTAATTAGGGGAGCCATCTTTGTAAAAAAGATGTCACTGTCTGAGTTGCCCCCTTTAATTTTGCTTCTTTCCTCCTAACTTTAAGTAATTAGTGCTGCCGCTCAGACTTTACGTGTGGCACCATAGTGGAGTCATTATGTCAGGGCTCCTAGCATTTAGCACATGCAAACACCTATTCACCTCTGCTCCCCCACCTTGTACACACACATTGAGCTGTGCTCCCTGTCTGCCTAGAGGATTTATTCATTGCCTTTAGTTCTTTGTGTTTAAAGTCTTAGCCCAGAATAATTTAAATTAAGTGTGTTGTAAACAAAATACTGCCATCTTGCTTGCCCTACAGGTATGCCTAAAAAAACATCTTCTTTTGCCTTTATTTTCATCTAAAGACATATCTAAAAGTTATAGGCAACACAAAGTTATCTTGTCTCTGGAGACATGGTATAGGATTTAATGACCCTAAAGTTTCCAACAAACTCTCTACAACTGTGCCTGGCCCAGCATTTGAATGGACCAGCACCCTATGCTCTAGTAACTTCTGCTTGGATTATTCTGAAGTACTGTTACGCTCTTTCCTTTAAGGCAGGGGACTCCAAACTTAGCAACTTTAAGACTTGTAGACTTGAACCCCCAGCATTCCTCAGCCAACGATATTCCTTTTTACATCAAGGAGGCGATTTTTTTATACTTGGTTTCATCACAACTTAATTAGCTTTTCACTGACAGAAGTCAGTCCTTGGCTGAAAGTGAAGAACTATTGTTTTACTGTCACAATAGAACAGCATCTATAGCCTGACTATTCCCTTTGTTCTTTAAGGTGTACTATTATGATGAAAAAAAAGATTATTTCTTTTGCATAGTTTTACTGTAGCTTATACTATGGATTGCAATCATCAGTAAATTTGTCTAATGGCTTGGAAAAGAAGTCCTCCCAAAAGGCTACAGGGGTGGGTGAGTTTGAGTGTAAAAATGTAAATGGCTGCATTTCTGAATGGCTGTGTAGTTGCCATAGCTGCAAGCACATATTAAATAGTTCCAAAGCCTGAATTGTGTAGCCAATATGATGGCAAATGTATATTCAAAAGCCTTGTCTTTCTGAATGACAGTTACCATAGCACCTTGTTATTGAAAAAAACAGGGGGGGGATTTGGGAGAAATAAAATCTCTCGAATGAATGAATTTATACATGCCAAGATATTCAAGGCCAATTACTTTACTTCCCCACGGAAATGAAATCGTGAATCCAAGGACAGTGGGAGAATATTTTGATAATTTCTTCTGTGTAAACTAGAGTGACCCCATAGACTGCAAAGAGGCAGCTAAACACTCTATGTATTAGTTAGGATGGTAAATTGCTGATTTTAAAGCTATAAATGCTTTCTCCCTTTTTACTGTCTGTGGAACATATATTACATTAGAGCTGGGATGATTTCTGTATCATGAAAACTTCCTGAGGAGACGTACAGTATTTAGTTAATAAACTAGAAAATGCCTGTGACTAAATCTGGGACCATCAATAATTTTCACTTGCTTTACATCAAAAGCTAGGGCTTTAGGTCAGTGGTGAAATCCAATTTTTTTTACTACCGGTTCTGTGGGCGTGGCTTGGTGGGCATGTGTGGCTTGGTGGGCTTGGCAGGAGAAGGATACTGCAAAATCTCCATTCCCACCCCACTCCAGGGGAAGGATACTGCAAAATCTCCATTCCCACCCCACTCCAGGGGAAGAATACTGCAAAATCCCCATTCCCTCCCCACTCCTTGGGGAAGAATATTGCAAAATCTCCATCCCCACCCCACTCTGGGGCCAGCCAGAGGTGATATTTGCTGGTTCTCCGAACTACTCAAAATTTCTGCTACTGGTTCTCCAGAAACCTGTCAGAACCTGCTGGATTTCACGCCTGCTACTGACCCCAAAATTTTTGTTGCTAAGCAAGACAGTTGTGTGAGTTTTGCCCCATTTTATGATCTTTCCTGCCACAGTTGTTAAGTGAATCACTCCAGTTGCTAAGTTAGTAACACAGTTGTTAAATGAATCTGACTTCCCCATTGACTTTGCTTGTCAGAAGATTGCAAAAGGAGATCACATGATCCTGGCTGCAGCCATCATAAACATCAGTCTGTTGCCAAGTGTCTGAAAATAGATGCTACAACAGTCATAAGTGTGAAAAACAGTCATAAATCACTTTTTTCAGTGCTATGTATCTTCAAATGGTCACTAAATGAACTGTTGTAAGTGAGGACTACCTGTACTAGACAATGAACCCCCCTCAAGTTAGGAGGTATTCAGTGTGTACTGGGGAAAGACCAGAAAAGCAAATACAATTAGCCCACAAGTACTTCCGATATGGCTGGATTAAAGCCGAAAAGTTGTTTAGCTGCTGAGGTATCTAAAGACAAAAGAAAAGTTCAAAACTTTGAAGTTTGAAATGGAGTAGCTATCCTCATCAATTAAAAAGACAACAAAGTTAAAGGTCACATGCAAACCCCTCCTAATTATGTTAATTGAAATTCACAGCAATCCAACTGGCTTATTGTGTTTCATGTCTATCCCAAAGTTGCACATGAAGCAGAAGTTGAATAGTTTTATGATGATTCGCAATACTTTGTTGACACAACATCAAAAAAGGCATCTTATTAATTGTAGGGGAATATAATGCATCTGGAATAATGCAAAGATTTGGCCTTGGTATACAAAACAAAGAGGACATAGAGTTCTACCAAGAAAAACCAATGTTTATAATAAATACCAGCTTCCAACAACTTAAAAGTCAACTTTACATATGGACGTTGCTGAAGACCAAACTCAAGTTGACTGGATAATTTGCATGCCAAAATAGAGGATTTCTATTGACCTGATGTTCACTGTAGCTCAGATTTTGCAGAATTAGTTTAAATGAAAGAATACAAAATTGTTAACACTAGCAAGATACAACCTGCACAGCACTAGGTATGATTGTGCCGTAAAGATAAAGAATAAATCGATAAGTGAGATTTGCTCAATAGAATGCCTGAAGAAGTCTGACTGGAAGTCCATAACATTATTAAAGATGAAACAAAAGTATCCCCAAATGCAAAAGAAGGCAAAATGAGTTAAAATGGGGTCAAAATATTTACAGAAAGATAGGATACAAAAGGCAACAGAGTAACATTTGCCCAACTAAACTCTGAATTCCAGAGAACAAATCAGGAGTTGTGTATAAATAAGCAATGCAAGGGAAATTGTGGATAACAACCAAATGGAAAGGATAAGAGTTTTATTTTGAAAAATTAAAGCAATGGAAACGTTTAATGTAAAGCCTAATAAAATACAAAACAAAGAGATTCTCAAAGCATCCAGTGACATTTTCCTCTGCAATACCTTGAAAACCATGATAAACTGCACCCTCTATGACTGTGATGGCAAACCTCTGGCACACGTGGCGCGCAGAGTCCTCTCTGTAGGCATGTGCACTGTCGCCAGCTGCTCTTTTAGTTTCTGGTGCACACATGTGCGCTGGCCAGCTAGTCTTTGCGGGCACCAGAGTGCTGGAAAACGGCCTGAAAACGGAAAATGGCCCAAAAACCGGCCCGGAAAATGGCCCAAAAAACAGCCTGAAAACAGCCTGGAAAATGGTTTGGAAAACAGTCCAGAAAATGGCCTGAAAACAGGCATGCGCGCACCAGCCATCTAGTCTTCGGGTTTCTGGTGCTCCGGTGCACACACATGCACACACATGCACACGTGTTCTGGTTTGGGCACTTGGTCCCGAAAAGGTTCACCATCACTGCTCTATGAGATAAAAGGAAGACATTTATAGATTCACAAGCACTAAAGTTTCCATAAAATATTTTATATTTATTTATTGGTTCGATTTATATGCTGCCCTTCTCCATAGACTCAGGGTGGCTTACAATGAGTTAAGCAATAGCCTTCATACTTTTGTATATACCTGCTTAGTAGGGCTTCCCCCCCACCCCAGCCGTGTTCTTTTTTATACAAAGTCAGCTTATTGCCCCCACAGTCGGGGTCCTCATTTTACCTACCTCAAAAGGATGGAAGGCTGAGTCAACCTTGAGCCTGGTGAGATTTGAACTTGCA
>JANHZT010001821.1:193521-208633 GCA_032468215.1 Stegonotus admiraltiensis | reverse complement strand
ATTCTGGCTGTACACTGCCCTGAGTCCTTCGGGAGGAGGGCGGTATATAAATTTAATAATAAATAAATAAATAAAAAATAAAAGGAGACACTGTTATTGCAATTATTTGAGTGGTTATGTTAAAAAAGGAGCCAGATGTTTGTCTCTTTGTTTCAAGAACTTACTCAACTGTTCTCTCAATAAGCCCAAGCCATCTATTACATTCTTCCAGTAATCCTACTTTCTGTCTATCTGTGGCAGGACCACCGTTAGTGGGCAGTGTATCAAACCTGCGCATGGTGCCAGTGGGACTGGGTCGCATTCGGCTGCTGTGGACTCCTGTTCCCAGGGCTACAGCTTATAGACTGGTGATTATCAACACTCAGGGTAAGGACCTTCTGCATGCCTAGATAATTCTGATTCAAGAGGATTTTCAAGCTGTACAAAGCAGAAAAGGATCTAGTGAACAAAAAAGGGGGGGAGGGGAAATCATTTGGAGGTGGGAATATAGAAGAGTCTGCAGTCCCCCACCCTCACCCCAACAGCAACTCTGTGAGACAGACTGAACTAAACAGAGTAATTGGCCCCAAGAAGAAAAGGAGTTGATAAAAGGAATTTGAAACAGGGAGTCACTTGGAGAAGAAGCACAATGAGAAAAAACAGCAGAATTAATTGGTGTTCTTTAAAGGTCTAAGAGGAGAGGGGGGGAAATGAAGTAAAAGTTTAGCTGAATGATTATTGGGTGTAGCTTTCATCCAGTAAGGAATGGCAAAAATTGCATTAGTGGCCACTGACCAGGATGTCTGGAGCTGTGAAAACAGTGCTCACTGTTTAAGTGCTACCATTAATTATACTATAGTTATTTGTGGTTTCATGTCAGCAGTAGTTATATTTAGCTTGTATATAACTATATATATCTATTGTTTAATTAATAGTACCTGAGTGGTCAGGCTTGCATTTAACACTAAGCCACAATATAATCTAGTTTTTGCTTGCTTGCTTGCTTGCTTTGGGCTTTGCAATAACAAGCCACTGTTTCTTCACTATAAAATATCTTGGTTTCCCATTATGTAAAAAAACACAATTTCTGACAATCTTGATACTAAGTAATTCTCACAATTTATACATTTATCCAATAAGCAAATGCAATGTGTCTCTCCATTTCCTAGTACTGTAACAGAATTTTGCGGTATGAATGTGTGTTTGCAATCATTTGAGAAAAAAGAGCAATGTCTAAGGAGATTCTCAGTCGTCCAGGTCATGGTTGTCTCAAAGGTGCTTTTTCAGAAGGCAACTGGACTTTGCAACCCTTAACATTTATGAATGTGGGAGAAAATGGCCTGAGGTTTGAGGGACAATGGAATGGAGAGAAACAGGGATGAACTGGAAGTCCAAATTGAAAATGGTGGGAAATAGTAAAAGTGCTTCATACACACACACACCACTTATTTTCTTACTTGAATTATGTTGCCTTGCATCTCACATTTGTGGGTGCGTTATAATTTAAACAAACAACAGCAAAAACCAAAGAATAAAAATATGGCAATAATGTAATAAAATTCAAAAAAAATATAATATGAAAGATCTGAAGATGAGTGTGTGACCCAGTGTTGAAAAATAATGTTTTTGTCTGATTTACATGGAGAGATGGGGTTGCGGTGCTAACTAAAGTTTCCCATATTACCACAGGTTGATTTTACTTCCCTTGCATCTTGTTTCAGATCGTTCAGAGGAAACAAGAAGAATTCCTGGAGACCAGAATTTCTTTGAATTGCAAGATCTGAAGGAGGGTGTCACATACTTAGTACAAATAACAACACAGTTGGGCACCCAAGAAAGTACTCCTGCCACCCTTACTTTCCAAGTTGGTGCGTTTTCTTCTGATGCCAGAGCTGTCTCCTCTTGACAACTGTATTATGACTTTTTTAAAAAAATCCTCTTCAGTACAGCACAGTCATTATGGCTGGTAAAGGCTTAGCAGCAAATCAAGATTTGATGCAGCAGTAACAAGGCAGGAACATGCTCCTTCTAATGTCTTTTAAAACTTAGCTTGCTTCAACTGTGCGGGGCTACTCATTAAATATTCAGAACTGTGAAATACCAGTCTTTGGCACTTATTTCTATCCTTGCTCTGCAGAAAGATCAGGATGGGAGAAGTAGATAAACACAACTGAGGACTTTAGATCAGGGGTGAAATCAAGCAGGTTCTGACAGGTTCTGGAAAACCGGTAGTAAAAAAAATTTGAATTTCACCACTGCTTTAGATAAAGTAGGATGTTTCAGTCTCAGCTCCCCACCAACGGCTGAAAAGAATGCCTCCTTCTCTAACAAGTTGGTTGCACTGATTCTTGAGGAAATATTCAAGAACAGGAAGAACAACTCTATATTTGAAATAATTAATATTAAATAATGGTAACCATTTTATTATTTTGCAATGGTTTATACCAGTGATGGTGAACCTTTATGGCACCAAGTGCCCAAACTGGAACATGTGTGCATGCGTGTGCCGGCCAGCTGGACTTCGGATTTCCAGCACGCACATGCGCGCTGGCCAGCTGGTGTTTACAAGCACCGGAGGACCGGAACATGGCCCAAAACGGATTAAAAAACAGGCTGTTTCGGGGCCATTTTCCAGGCCATTTTCCAGCTGGTTTTCAGGTCATTTTTTTGAGACTTTTTTGGTCCATTTTCGAGCCAAAAACAGCCTGAAAACAGCCCAAAAGATGGCCTGGAAAACTGCCCTAAAAGGCATGTTGTTTTGCCTTTTTAGGGCCATTTTCAGGCCATTTTCTGGCGCTTCGGCACCCATGAAGACCAGCTGGCCGGCGTGCATGTAAGTGCCGGAAATCAGAAGAGCTGGTGATGGTGTGCGTGCCCACAGAGAGGGCTCTGTGTGCCACCTCTGGCACGCGTACCATAGGTTCGCCATCACGGGTTTATACTCACCATTCCTTCTTTTATATGCTTGACCTTGTAGAACGTCAATCTGTAGGCAGCATCAGCAACTTAGAGGCAGCTCCATCTGGGCCCAATCAATTGCGTGTTACCTGGAATCGGGTTCCTGGGGCCACGGGCTATAAAGTGACATGGCGATTGAGAGAGGGTGAGTTTTGACAAGTCATAGAATAAGGCATTCTAACTGCTGAATTGTATATGTTTGGATTTTATCTTACTTGAGTATTGAAGTGTGGGTGGCAACATGATGTCAAGGCAATATATAGATTGAAGAAAACAAAATACAAATCCTGAGGTATTTGGATGCTTCCTATTGGAGAGTTTTTTACCATCTTTTTTCCTAACATGATTGTGCTACTTTTCCAGCTTTTCCTCCTTAGTGACTTTTTCTTGGAAAGAAAAAAATACGGAAGAAATTGGGATAAAACACTGAAAAGTGAAGTTGTCCTCATTTCATTTCATTCCATGAATGAGACAGGACTATCTTGATGAGAAAGGCCTTCTCTGAAAGCATATTCTAATGCTACAGAGTTGTTTTAATAAATACCAATTTGGTGGCAAGCAGGCCATGTGACTTTAAAGCAAATTGAAATATCCATAAAGCCCAGTCAAACTTGGTTCTGAAACTTACAGCCTTCCTACTGGATCCTTCTAAAACTTGGATGTTTTTACCCTAGCGCTAACCTTGGGACATAATTTGACCTTAAACTGCACTTCTGTAAGGAATTCAGTGAGAATTTCCTTCAAATTGATTTTGCATTGGGGCAGAATTTGACACTTGCCTATGAACTAAAAAATATTCTATTTAGGGTTTTTCTTTTTTTGGCTTCCTGTTAAAACAAACAAACAAAAAAACAGAACAGTTGCCATTGAGGCAAGTCAATGGACTCAAAAGATTAAGCCAATAAGCTTTTAAAACTTTGCCAAAACCAAATAATTTTAGAAGGGGAAACACTAGTAATCTAATAAGATACTAAAGCTTATCTGTGTCTCTGAGCAAGCTAATCTCTTTGCAGTTCAGAACTATTTAGGCAGTTAGTTGTCAGCTTTAAGCAAAAGGCTTTTCTTAACATTAAAATATTTTGTAAGCATTCATAAGCACAGACTGGATTGTTGTCCCAATGCAAAACAAGTTAAAACAGGATTAGTGACTTTTCCCTTTGAACAAATTTTAAGTATATAACAGATTTTATACACATACACACGGTATATATTAATATTGTGTATAAGCCCATCTGAACATAAGCCAACTCAACTCATATTTTTAATTAAAATACTGTGAAAAATGTGCCACCTGGAGATAAGCCAACCCTCAAAGTTTTCATATCGTTTTAATTGTCACAATTTTCCACAGGTGGCACAGCTGGTCTAAAATTTGAGAGCAGCTTATCTGCATATGGGCTTATTCACATATAGACTAGGAATATATAGATAGTACCATATATACTCGCAGATGGGCCAAATACAATTTGGAGTTATTTTTCTTGGCTTAGTGCGTGTGCAAGTGTGTGTGTTCATTCTAGAATGAGCAGGGATGCTTATATAGGATATGTCAACAACTTTTTATAGCAACTGCATTGTTTCCTTGGAAAACATAGCTTCTTTCCATAGCTGTAGGCCACCCCATAGAAGATGTTTTTGGTTTAAGGAGCTGCTAATAGGTGCTATATGCTCCAAAGCAATTTTTTCTGCTTCAGATTCAAAATACTACACAGCCTTAATATACATAAGATCAAATATATATTTTACTTTAATATGAATAATTACAAGAAAATAATAACATTTTTCTAGGAGAAACTTGCACTCCTATTAGAGAAGGCCAGCTCAATTTCAGCTTGCTACTTTTCTGAATGCCAAAATATCTGTTTCTGTTTCTTGCACAGTGTGTGGCATATTTTAACATTTTCTCATTGTTTCTTAGAAGATTTAAAATTGAAAGATTTCATTAGTCCCCTTCATCCTCCTTCTTCTCCACACCCTGAGAAATAGCATCCAAGAAATTGAGATGATACATAGATAATTTTTGTTTCATCTCTCTGTCAGTTCTGAATAAATTGGGGGATTATAAAATGCAACAAAAATTCAGATAGAAAAATTAAATTGGATATTTTGTCCTCAAAGGTTAGTTATCCTCTAGCAATCTGTGAAATACATTTTATTATAAAGAGGCAACAGCCTTGGTATTTTAGTCCTGTAGTCTTAAACTGTACATGTTCCATTGAAGTACAATATAATAGTTTATATTCAGAGTATGTAAAAGAATATTCCCTTCCCTGCCTTCTTGTCTTTATTGTAGTAGCCAATGAAGAAATGACTTTGTGTCTTGATATAGTCTACCTAGTTGATACGTTTATATCAGATAAAATAGTTAATATTTCATTTTCAGTTGACATTTTCAAAATGAAGTTAATGTACTGATAAAAACAATCACAGAGCATTGAATCTCATGAACAAAATCTTCTAATATTGATTTCCTGTTGTGTATGATAGCAGAAAATAAATTAAAAGTTAGGCATCTGTGTTTTGTATCTTCTTGTGATCTGATTTTCATTATTGAATCTGTCAGGACTAAAATTAATTAGCTAACAGGAAACTGGGGACTGGAGTATATTAGCTGTGATTTCATCTCTCAGATCAAGGAATATATTATGTAATATACTATCCATCACCCTGTTGCTGGCCATGTGTTGATTCTTTTTTCTTTCCATTCTGCTTTTTTGTTAGCATTCCTTAAGACAGCAGCATTCCCCTCCTTGTTTCCTCTTATATGCACATGGAACTCTTTTTTGCCCAATGAGATGCTTCATCCATGAAATTTGCATCTTGCAAATTATATTGCAAACATAATTATTTACATTTAGCCTCCCATATAATGTTTTCGTAGCATGTATAGATTGCTGGTTAGATGTGAAAATCCTGGTTTCTTAGTTGCCAGATTTGAGTAAGCAGATACCCACAACAAAAATGCACCTATTTTGTTTTTTTTACAACTTTTGAAGCACAAGTTTGTTCTTGGCAAACATTTCAGTAAATTTTCCAGAAACATGCATGTTGCAGATATTTTCATTTCTTCAACGTGCATGTTTCGTATTCCTACAAATTCAAATAAAGGAAGAAATGAGTTAATAAAGTATACATATTATTTATTTTATTTGTTATATTCCACCTATTCTTCAGAAGCTCAAGGCAGCATATAGCCAACAAACGTGAAACAATGTTTGCTATAATTTCTGCTGATCAAGGGATTTTAGTGCACATTTTCTCCACGATATTCTGATCAAATTCTGATCAAAGAATGACAGTTTAAAATGCAAAAGGGTGATTGAGTTCCAGATTGTTTTTTAGCCTGGAAGTATTGGCTGATTTTGGCACCACTCTTTGGTGGTTTTAAGATGTAAGAATTCACTGTTTTCTTCCTTGTGTGAGTAATCTGTTGCCTCTATCTTGAACACACCTTTTCCCTTCCAGGTCAAGCGATCTCTCGAGTCCTACCAGCTGATATAAACTCCTACACCATTGATGGTTTGAGGCCTGGAAGTGACTATTTCATTGAGGTTTCAGCCTTAGTTGGGAGCAGAGAAGGGAGCTCAGCTACCACCTCAGTTACAACAGGTGAGACCAGTTGTAGTTGTGGATGAGTCAATGCATATCTCTCTGCCCTTTTTACTGCACCTTGAGAATCCTATTACCAATCATTCTTTTTTTTTGTTCTTTACCTTGAAGGCTTTGATCCAGTGGGAACAGTCACCAGCCTCAGAGTCCTTGAATCCAGGGGAAACGTGGTACGCATCTCTTGGGTTGGTGTCCCAGGGGCTACAGCATATCGAGTGGTATGGAGCCAGCGTAGTGGTAAGGAAGCTGCCGAAGTTTATTGATCTTCTGTTTCTGGTTTCCTCGCAATAATTGTGAGAAGTTGTGAGCCTCTTGAAGAAAATGTTTGTTTGCTGTTGACCTGTAGAGTCTCCTTATTTTCATAACCACTTATAGTCCCTGGGAGAGGTTATCCTTTGGTGCAGCCTGATATATTATCAGTACGCTGATGGTAGTTTTAATCTCAATGATGGATCAAGTGAAATATACTGTTAAATTGTCCTAAAATGGGCTTGGGAACGGAAGCAGGGAATGCTCAAGCAACTTTTTAAAAAAATCTTTCAAACACATACTTTTAATATACATTAATTCATTATTACAATGACTTAATTATTACATGTTACATAATTATAAGTATTTTATATTTTACAATGAAATAATTATTACATTCTCACAACTATTCAATTGGATTTAGAGGGGGGAAAATACAGTACAAGCCATGGATCTGAAAGCTAATAACCGACATCACGGTTTTATTAAAAAAATGAAGATTTAAGTATTTTTTTAAAAATTCCCTATGAATGTTAAAAGCAACTTGAACACACACGCACACGCATACACAAACACACACATTCTGAATGCCTATTACAGTGCAGACTTAATTTGCGCATCTTAGTTCTAGGATTGAAAAACAAAGCAGTCATAAATCAAAAACACAGATAATTTTGAGGCCGAAGTTGGAGATTTTCTTGTTTGCTGAAAGACAATGTAGAATTAGGGAAAAGAGAGGCTTCTTGTTGCTGTGATCAAGCTTTATACTTATTTGTGTGGGTTGCAATAACCTTGCATGGCTTTGATCGTCTTTTTCACTAGCAAAGTCACATTCTCTTCTTTTAAAGGTGGACCTGAGAGCAGCAAACTGGTCTTGGGAAACGTTAATTCCTTTGATTTAGAAAACCTGGAAGGAGGAGTCAGCTACACTGTAAAAGTCACAGCACTGATTGGGAATCGTGAAGGAAATCCCGTGTCTATTACTGTCACAACACGTAAGACTTATTCGTCCTTATTTGTGTGTCAGATTCTTACTAATCTTATTAATTTTAGTTGTATTATGCTTTGGTTTCTTTGCTAAGATTTGGAGGGAAATTATGTGGCACTTTCTACTGGTATTTAACACTACATTGTTTTGTTCCTGCACTTGTCATCCTTAGAGAAGTTCTCTGAGTGCACAAACTATGAATAAAGGAGGTTCTGGAATGTTTTAATTTATTTATCTTTCAACACAGCATATATTAAAAATTCATTTTCATCTATCAATTGCTTCAAAGCCGGCATCTTAGCTTCCACCCATTTTTTTCATATCTCCAGCTTTTCCCCAATTTTTAAAGTTCAATTTCCCCATAATGTCAATTTAGCATGGGAAAAGGGTCAAATCTTTTTATTGGACATTCCATTCCATAACTTTTCAACTGCTATAATTGTTTCCAGGCATACTAGAGTTTTAGTGTGTTTAGATCCTAATGCTATCCATTTAACCAAGGTTGAGATAGATGGTAGGTAGGTAGGTAGGTAGGGAGATAGATAGATAGATATTCCAAACTTGCCCAAATTGGAAAATTAACACCAATTGTTTGGCTTCCAGTATTTAATACGTGACAATATATAGTTCCAGATTCAGCAAACTGAATCCTCCCACATTAATTGATAATTGTATTTTCTGTAAAGATATCCTCAGAATCAAAGAACCTCATAGAAATTTTTCTAAAGAAAATTTATTTTTCTGAAAATATTTTCCAGATATACATGATCCCATCACATAATTGGTTATTCAGGAATTATTAGGTAATATTTCAGTGATTATTTATGAAGTGAATAATCACCTAAAGTTAAAGTGAATTTTTTTTAACCTCATACCTCATCTGAAAGTGGAAAAACAATTTTTTTAAATCTCATACCGAAGACATAAATCTTATCTATGTTTCATAATGTCTCATCTTTCTAGAGCAGTGGTTCTCAACCTTCCTAATGCTGCGACCCTTTAATACAGTTCCTCATGTTGTGGTGACCCCCAACAATAAAATTATTCCTAAGACCATTGAAAATATGTGTTTTCCGATGGTCTTAGGCGACCCCTGTGAAAGGGTCATTCGACCCCCAAAGGGGTCCCGACCTGCAGGTTGAGAACCGCTGTTCTAGAGTATATATTTTTCTTTGTTAAAGATCAGACTTCCTGACTTCTTTTCCATTGTTAATTGTCATAGCGGCAATCCCAATTCAACCAGTTGGAAACCTGCGTGTGACTGACTCCTCAGTAACCCGTATTCGACTAGAATGGAGCCCAGCACAGGGGAGCACAGGCTATCGGCTCACCTGGCGCCCTGCAGGTGATCAACGCTTCCTATATATACTTTCCTATATATATATATACACCTCCTCTATCATTGCCACCCATTATCCAATAAATTAACTAGCTCTCTTACATGGGACAGGTGGGCCTGAGAGGAGTCAGCTGTTGCCAGCCCATATTAACACCTATGCCATTGAAGATCTGCAGCCAGGAGGGCGCTATGACATCCGCATCACAAGTCTGAGTGGCAACCGGGAGAGCGAAGCTGTGGCCATCGTTGCCACCACTGGTAACCCAACTCTCTGCTATCCAGAGATAGAAGTCTACAGCACAAAAGTTGCTAGAGTAGCCTCTAGTTAAATATGGAATGTAAATTTCATATGTAAGAAGAATTAGAGACCAGACAGAGATAAACCAATCCTATCTGGTTTATTGGTTTTCATCAATGGCCCCTGTTGATCCCTACTTCTGGGGAAAGCATTGTTGTGTTTTCTTGCAGCTAAGAGACCTGCTTTAGAGTTTTGTTGTTCTTTCATGCAGATTAGAGAAATTATATTTGTATCTGATATGTAATTGTAAGGGTCTTCTGTAATATTGCCAAAGATTAGTAGATATTTGGATCTCTCATCTTTTGTGATATGTAATTCCATGGGCTGTTGCAGCTCCATTTTTAAACTTAAAACTAAAAAAACCCCCACCCTTTAAAAACAATTTTAAAGAACAGTTATTGTCCTTTTAAAAAAAAGTTGAAACATCACACAAAGCAAAATGTATCATCTAAAACTGAAGTGAAGCATAAATAAAAGCATGAGTAGCTTTTCTGGAAAGTCCCAAATAAGGGTGCTACACCAGAACGTTGCTATTAGGTTGTTTCTTCCACACTTGTCTATAGAGCATATAAGAAGGTAGTTCAAAAAGCAGAGTTTCAACAGTGGACATTTTTTTCAACTATAACAGGATAAATTACCTCTATTTTATTGCTTTGGTTTTTATGTACAGTACTGCTTTTCTCTGTATAATATTCAAGTCAATGTGTCACAGACAATAACACTAGTTTTGCATATAGTTGTATTACATACTACTCATCTCTGGTATATAAATACCAGATCTGTAAAATGCTTATGCACTCCACCTCAGCAATCTGCTTTAAGCATCAGAAACAGTATGAACTTTCACTTATGCTTAAAACATTGGCAGGGATGTACTCAGCCTCACAAGCATCATGACAGGCCAATCTGCTTCAAAGTAAGTGACTTCTGCACTGTGTGTGCACAAAAGACCTCTGAAGGGCCAAAGAAACAGCTGAAGCAGAGTATTAGGTAGAGGTAGCCCTCAACTTACAACCATTAGTTTAGTAATACTTCAAAGTTACAATGGCACTGAAAAAACTGGCTTGTAACCAGTTATCATAGTTAAGAGATGCATAATGCATTGTAGCATCCCTTACAGTCATGTGATCAAAATTTGGGTGCTTGGCAACTAGCATGCATTTATGACGGTTGCAGTGTCCTGACTCATGTGATCACCATTTCCCAGCCAGCTTCCGGTAAACAAACTCAGTAGGGAAACCAGAGTTACTTAACAACCATGTGATTCACTTAACAACTGCACTGATTTGTTTAACGACCATGGCAAAAAAAATGGTTGTAAAATCAGGTGCAACTCACTTAATAATTGCCATGCTTTGTGTTGGAAATTCTGGTTCCAATTATGTTTGTAAGTCAAGAACTAGCTAAAAAAAACCCCAAGGTTTTTTTTCTTGGAGCAGCTATTATGGGGTGATTTGGGCCATTTACTTTCAAATGAAATCATCCCATTAAACCTTGTAATGCTACAATAGATCACAAGTATGACATCTACTCTCTGTGGTCGTCAGTGTGAGTTCCTATGAAGAGCTTCTCTAGATTTTTCTTTCAACTATCAAGGACCAAATTACCTGTCCCATATTTACCTTTATTTTTTCAGCAGCTGTGGGCCGAGTGACCAATTTCCAGGTGACAGATTCTCAAAAGGATTCTCTAACATTGTCCTGGACTCCAGTTCCTGGGGCTTCTGGCTATCTTCTCACATGGAAATCTCCAAGAGGTTGGTCCTATACTTGATGTACATCACACCTTTCCTCCAGGAGTTCAGTCATATAGGAGCTCTGATTTCAGTTCACAACGTTTTGTGGAGTAGTGATCAAAGTATTGGGCTAGGAATGGGGAAACCCAAATTTTAGTTTCCACTCAGTAATGGAAGCTTGCGAGTGACTTTACACATGTCACTCTTTCTCAGCCTAATCTACCCTTAAGGATTGTTTGTTTGTTTGTTTGTTTGTTATTTCAATTTATATGCTGCCCTTCTCCGAAGACTCAGGGCGGCTTACAATGCATTAAGCAATAGCCTTCATTCTTTTGTATACACCTGCTTATTAGGGCTTTTGGCCCCCCATAAGCGGTGTTTCTACAAAGTCAGCTTATTGCCTCCACAATCTGGGTCCTCAATTTACCTACCTCGGAAGGATGGAAGGCTGAGTCAAGCTTGAGCCTGATGAGATTTGAACTCGCGCTAATTGCAGGCAGCTGGCAGCTAAGTGCTACATAACAGCACTTAGTCCGCTGCACCACCAAGGCTCTATAGCCTTGTTGTTATGAGGGAAAAGACCTTACCCCATGCTTAGATATAGCAATAGCACTTAGGCTTATATACCGCTTCACAATGCTTTACAACTCCCTCTAAACAGTTTACAGAGTCAGCATACTGCCCCCAACAATCTTGGTCCTCATTTTACCGACCTTGGAAGGATGGAAGTCTGAGTCAACCTTGAGCCGGTGAGATTCAAACTGCCGAACTGCTGGTAGCCAGCAGTCAACTGAAGTAGCCTGCAGTATTGCACTCTAACCACTGCACCAGAACTGCTCTTAATCTTATGTGATATAAGCACATATCAAATAAAATACTGGGCTTCTTTATTTATACAGTTTCTTCCACTTCCTCAATCCATTCAGACTCTAGGTAGTTTACAGATATTAATACTAAACAAAGGATATTAAGAAATCATACAAAAATCCCTGGTGCTAATGACTCCACAGTCAATCCCCAAAGATCCAGAAGTGTCAGGCTTTTACCAGCTTCCAAAAGACCATGAGAATGGAGGCTCCCATAGCGGCAAGGTAAAATAGCAGTATTGTGACCAATTAACGAGCATACAAGCCAATATATTGTGAGACACACTATCTGCATTATTAGCCCTGTGTAAAATTCTCTGTGTTAATCCTCTATCATGTTTCTCCTTTGTTTCAGAGGGAGAAGAGGCACAAAGAACATTGCCTGCATCAGAAACATCCTACCGAGTGTCTGGGTTGCATTTGGGGGAGCAATACACCTTTATGATTCGCCCACTATTTGGGAGCATCTCTGGTGCTGAGGTTTCTATTTCTGGCCAAATAGGTGAGGTTTTGCTTTATGGAGGGATGTCTTTACCAGGGTATCCATTCAAGAGGACAAATAACAAAGCATGTGTGATCAACCAGGTGCTATAAATTACATACTTGTGTCAGAAGTTCAACCGCAAGTAAATAATTCCTCACAGCATACTATCGTTTTGGCATCACAGTAGTTTGCCATGGACACCAGTGGGTCTCTAGAGCCTCTTGCTTGCAAGTTGCTGATCAATTACTTTGATGGCAATGGCTTCACTTAATATTTGGTGGGAGAAAAGGGTGAAGTCCTATTTTTGAGAGGGAGTCCTGGGGTGTTTGTTTTTAACAATGATGATCCTATTTTAGACCTTACATTTTGGATTTCCCAATTTGTATATTCCTTGGCCTGTTTACAGAGAGATTATATGGCACACCCTTGGTTCAATGTTGTTTGAGTAGATTTAGCTAGATCTTTCAGATTCATATGGCAAGCCATTTGGAACAAATGTTTTAAAATATTGCAATATTTAAAAATAAAATTGAATTGATTTTGAAAGGTTCCGGTTGAGAATTACAAGCAGCTACACAGGAAGTTAAATCTCTTCAGTTATTATTTGCATTTGGGGTAGGGGTAGAAAAAGGGAAAATCAGACCTTTAGCTTATGTCCCCAATCCATTTGATGCCATTCTGACTCTTTCTGAAACATTCCACTCTGCAGTCTGTCCAGATGCCCAGCGTGATGTCATTTTTCTTGTACATACAACTCAAGACAAAGCCTACAATGCAGAGGCTGTGCAGAGCTTCCTCTCCAACATTATTTCCATTCTCCGTCCAGGCCCTGAAACTACCCGGGTAACCTACATCATCAAGATTTTGCAGTGCTTTTGTTCTTGTTTGATTCACATGCACAAAGACATTGGGAGTAATTTTAATTGGGTGAAGTGTACCCAATTATAACCTTGCTGATTTTCATTCTATCATTGCAAATATATAGTTTTGTCAGTAAGGTGACAAAAGATAAAATTTGATAAAGACATGTTCTGTAACCTCCATGTGGTGGTGTTTTATTTGGCCATCCAAATAGCTGTGAATCAAAACTTTGACCCTGCAGGGATATGACAGGGATGGGATCCAGTTCTGGGATGAAATGTTGGGATTCAGAGAGATAGGAGAGAAGAATACTGAGCAATTACTGAAGAGATACTTGAGTTTCTGGGAAGGTATTAAGCATGAGAAAGAAACTCAAAACCGTACTACCTTCATTGTAATATTATAACTTGAAGTAGATTGGGGGTTTGGTACAGGGTGAAATCCAGCAGGTTCTGGAGAACCAGTAGCAGAAATTTTGAGTAGTTCAGAGAACCGGCAAATACCACCTCTGGCTGGCCCAAGAGTGGGGTGGGAATGGAGATATTTCAATATCCTTCCCCCAGGAGAGGGATGGGAATGGAGATTTTGCAGTATCCTTCCCCTGCCACACCCACCAAGCCACACCAAGACCACCAAGCCACATCCACAGAACCGGTAGTAAAAAAATTTGAATTTCACCACTGGTTTGGTGGGCTTTCATATTTCTGGTGCAGTAACCTAATTGCATTAAAGTACATTCTAAGGTTACTAGCAACTCTTGTTTCCAAATCTTGACTATCTTAGATGGCTGAGAAGTAAATGAATATCACTCCTGGTTTCTCTCTGTTCCTAAGATGGGGAATTTGGCTGCATGCTACTTCATCTTTAGATTCTGCTTTTATCACATTTCTTTTTTCTTTTCTCCAGGTGGGCATTGCAATGTACAGCTACCGAGGCCTCCCTTTACTCCTGCTTAATCGTTCCAATGACTTAGCAAGTGTCCTGCAGCACATTCGCTCACTGCGCTATGAGGAACCTAGAGGCAATGCCATAGGTAAGGGGTCGCCCATTCCTTTGATTCAAGGAACAGGGAGGGAGCTGTTAGTTCCTTGTTCAAAGAACTCAGCAGGAAGAGAAAGAAGCAGTCCTATTTCTTTTGAAATTCTACCTGTGACCATGATGTCAATATTCACAGGAATTGCTGATGAAAACTTGAAATGAGTACTGTATCACTAGTGCTCTTACTACAGTGTGTGTGTTTCTCTGGATGCATATCTGTCGTTATTTTTTCTATGAAGGAGCAGCCATTAATTTTGTGAAGAACTACATGCTGAGCCCCACTGCGGGGCGAAGATCTGGCGTTCCAGGAACATTAGTGATATTGGCAGATGGGTCATCCAGTGATGATGCCACTGGGCCGGCCAGGGAAATTAAAGCTGCTGGTAAGTCACCTATCCCTCATGTCTGGAATGCAACAAACATAAGAGAAGCTTATGTAGCTGCTATTCTCTTGTAGCTGCTGCTCTCTAACAAGAATCTATAGTTTCCAGATGCTTTTCAAGAGCAGCCCCTTATAGAATGCATTGCAGTAGTCCAATAGGTAGGTGACAAAGGTACGAGTGTCTATAGGGATTCTCAGTCATCCAGGTCAGGGTTGTCCCAAAGTTGCTTTTTCTTTATTTTTTCTTAATAAAAATTTATAAACTTTATTAACAAATAAATAACACATACAAAACATATAAAACATAAAACATATCAATATATTCA
>JANHZT010001821.1:158321-168662 GCA_032468215.1 Stegonotus admiraltiensis | reverse complement strand
GAAGGCTATTGCTTAACGCATTGTAAGCCGCCCTGAGTCTCCGAAGAAGGGCAGCATATAAATCAAAGCAAAAAAAAAAATGATCAGCACTGTCAACAAAAGCTGCAGTGCACTTTTGAAATGTTGTTCCTTCATACATTTTAGGTCAGAATTCTACCATATGCCTTCCCAGACAGCACACTTGATCAATTAATTCCCATGTGGTTTGTGTATTTACTTTGCTACTTTTCTTTTGTATAAGGGAAGAAAAATGGCATTCTTCCAATCATCAAGCAAAGATCCAGACTTCATATATAGATTAAACAAATCATACAGCTACTCCAGAAGCAAAAAAACCCATATTTAATCTTTCTCCAATTATATCACCATTTTTCAATATTCTCATGGCATTTATTACTTATTTTGCATCGTATCTATCTCAAATATGAATGTTTATAGCATCTCAGTTTCTTTCTTCTGGGTATAGCTATCATTCTTATGCAAATCTCTCTAATATCCTTCCCATATTATTCTACTTCAATTTTATCCTAAATTACTTTTAGGATAAAACCTCATTACAATTTTTGAGACTTCATAATTACTTGTCTTTGCCCACATATAAAAAATACATTTTCAACAAAATTTTCATGCATTTTAATTATTTTTAAAGTTAACCATTCCTTGTCATTTTGATTATATTCTTTACAAAAATATACATATTTTTATTTATTCATTTATATTTTAAGTTCAAGTTGATCAACTCCCTAGCAATGCTAGGCAGCTTGTAAATAAAAGACTTAAAAGACAATAAAGTGTATCAAGAAGAAAAAAAGTCATTTTTCTCTTATAATTTCTGGCAGTAATTATTTTCTCACATGTATTCTTTCTCATCTATAATCCTGTCACCTCATTTTTCTACCAAACATTGGTTGTTCCATTAATATAAAACCATGTACATCTGTGTGTCTCTGTAATATAATTCTTTGTATTCTGTTGCAAGCAGCTTCCAGATCTTCTTTTGCTTCATTCACTACCAATATATTCTGTATGAGAGATTAAATTATTTTCCTAGAGGACTCCTCCTTCCTCTTCTTGCAATCATTCTACATTCATTTCTTTCTTTCTTTTCTTTCTTTACCCATTTTTCCTAAGAGCCACTTTTTACATACCAAAAGATGGCGAAACCCACATTCAGAAAGTCTCATCCCCATTCCCTTCACTGATTCTCCTGGTCTTCCATCATAAAGAATGAGATCAGTCATGCTTTTAGATTTATAGTGATTCATTTGCCATTAATAGACTTGAGAACATATTTGAAAGCAACCTTTTTCTAAGCTACGGTAGTTCCCTGTCTCTGGTTCCTTTTACTTTTCTATACTCTTTCATCTCATTCATATCCATGCATTTGTGTCACTCATTCAATACGGTATATATTTCCCAAGATCATATTTATTCAGAACTCTGCATATTTTTTTCCAAAATTAATCCAAAGTTCTTTCCATACACACTATCCATTTGAGTATGTGTAGCTGCTACCAGCCATAGATTCCTACTTTCATGCATATTCATACTATTCTACCATTTCACCATTTCTCAAATTCTTTTCAATTGTTTCATTTATCTTTGCTTCCTTGTATGTAATGATCAACTCCACAAGATCAGATAACTTTCATTCAGTTTTATTATGGTTCATGATATGGTTGATATGGTCATAATGATATGGTTCATTATCATTCATCCTAGCTTCACAACATAATTAGGTATTTTTCCAGCCCATTCAGTACTTTGCAGAATTCTTACAGAAAAGACAAAACACGTCAGTTTTCCCCTGAATGCTAGTAACTAGCTTCATTGTATACATCCGTGATGGCGAACCTATGGCACGCATGTCCAGAGGTAGCACGCAGCACCCTCTCTGTGGGCATGCGAGCCATTGCCCCAGTTCAGCTCTACCGTGCATGCACCTCCCAACGGCCAGCTGGTGTTCAGGTCTCTGCTGCACATGCAAGGGGGGTAGGGCACATGTGGTTGAGCCACATGTGCATGCAGTTGGGCTGCACATGCATGTGTGGGGGCAGGGTGCATGCAGGGGGCTGCGCACGCATTCGTGGTGGGCGAAGCACGTGACGGGCCTGCGCTCATTGCATTTTGGGGGTTCAGGCACACGCACTTTGGGCACTCGGTCTGGAAAAGGTTAGCCATCACTGGTATATATATATATATATGTCTCTGATTTGATTCTGAAATGGGTTGCACTATCGATCCCTACCTTTACAGCAAATGGGAGGGAAATACCCCAGTGTGGAGTGATCTTTCCAGCATATCCTGTATACTATTCTGAGAAAATATTGCTCATTTTCTCAATCTGGACATTTTTATGTATTCCTATAATAACTCACTTTATATACCAGTTTTCTGAATCTAAATAGTTCAAGCATTTTAATATAATATTTCAATTCTTTCTCTGTACTCCTGCTTAATTTGTGATATTTGTTAGGTTTTTTTCTTCACCTGCTGAAGGAATTTAATAAAATTTGCCCATTTGTGTAAAAATGCATTTAATGTCATATCTAGTTTGGGCCTCAAAGAAACTGGGATTCTTTGGATACCTCAAAATTAGTTTCTGTGCTTGAGTTTATAAAAAAATAAAACTTGTGTGCTAGTTGTCTTTTTCCATTTTAGGGGGAGCCAGGAGACCCTGGAGAGGATGGCATGAAAGGAACAAAAGGAGAAGTTGGTTTACCTAGCCTGCCAGGAGAACGGGTAGGTTCCAGCTGCCACACTGCATCTTTAAAGAAGGAAATCTGGTGTCTGCTTCAGCTATTCTAGTCACGCAGTTAAACATGGAGGGAAGGAATTGGCACTTTTAATCCTTCCCCCTTTCTAGCATCACTCCAGGATTTGAGATGGAGGTAAGCTTTTGAAACAGATAATCTTCTCTGGTATTGAAAGAATTTCTTGTAATTGAGAATAATCATAATCAGGCTTCAAACTCAAATAGACAGAGTTGCTTCTGAAATTCACAGAAAAGAATTCACTAATTAGGAAAAGTGGATATGCTGGTAACTGTCAATACACTCTTAATTCAGTGAGATAATGAAATATGAAGAGCACACGATGAAATTATGGCTTGACCAAGTCCTTTGTAGTATAAACAGTAGTAAGGGGAGATGGGAAGAGGTTTTGGGAAGGCTTGTAAGACTGCAATCCAGGAAAGTAGTATCAACCACTCCTTTCCCATAAGAGAATTGCAGAGACATCTTTATCCCCTCTCTTCCAGGGAATTGAAGGTGCCAGAGGAGTCCCTGGAGTTCGTGTAAGTCTTTTTTTTTTCATATGCTTCAGAAGGGAATGTAATGCTGTTGGGATTATTGAATAACAGAGGGCCCAGTCTGCATAATCATTTTTTAATTAGATGGTCTCTCAACTGTCTCATTTTTCAGGGTGACCCTGGAGATCGAGGCCCAGTAGGAGAGAAGGTAAGAGTTCTGATTTTATCATTCATTAGAATATATCATGAAAGAAAAGACACTGGCAAAATCCCTAATAGCCCACCAAATATTTTTATAAAGCTACAAGGCTTAATATTTCATACAGAATTTAGAGAGAACCTTAGTGGGTTTTTTTTTCTTTTTAAAAAGAAAAACAAAGTAGCCTCCATTATTGCAGATAAAAGTGGATTATGTCAAAATTATGGAACGGTCGATGTCCATGGTCTCATGAGCAGTAATTTCATTAATTCCCACAGTTCCTACTTGTTGCCATGGTTGTTTTCTCGTTCACTTATTCATTTAAATTTTTCCTCAGGGTGATCGAGGTCCTTCAGGCCTGGATGGTCGGAATGGCTTGGATGGAAAACCTGGACAAATAGGCCCTTTAGGCCAAAGAGTAAGTCTGATACTTGATGCCTTCAGGTATATCAGGACTACAGCTCTTAGATTTAACAGCTGTTAAGCCACAATGATGCTGCATTACTCTTAGCAAAGTCAGCTGTTTATGGGAAGCTGCTGCTAAGTCCAAAGGAATATTTTGAACATTTTGTACTGATACCAATGCTCACAATAAGGGAGTCACACTGAGGATCATCTTGTTAGTTCCAAAATATAAAAGTTAATTATCATTGGTCTTTCCTGGAGCATATTAATTGAGTTTATATATGCAAGTTTTATTTTCATGGCATTATTAAGCAGAACAATATAAAGAAATGATGTTTTTGATGTGTTGAAGCTTGGATACTACCGTACAAACGTTATGTAAATTTTATGGGATCATCACTATAGCCATTTGTCACTATTTGTCACCTAGAAAAAAGAAAGTTTAATAACCTCATTTAGGAGATTGAAACTAGGTTCATATAGCACACTGGACCACCATGTGAGGTGCGTTGGGTTGGATTGGTGAGGTGAGGTGCACAAATTCAGCAAATATATTTAAACAAATATTTTGGGGAACTGCAGGTAAAAGACAATGACGTGAGCACAAGGCACAGTTCAATCCCTGACTTCTAATTGCATCCTTGCTTTATTTTCTTAGGGTGATCCAGGAAAGCAGGGTGAACCTGGTCGAGATGTAAGTATAAAGAAACCACTGACCTCTGACAAGCCTAAATAAGATAAGCGACTATTTTCCTGATGTTTAATTTCTGGGTAATCTGTGTAGAGCTTAATTAGCATTCTTTCTCATACTGGGGAGCTTTCTCATATTCTATTCAGCATATCCACAACAGTCTGTTTTTTTGTTTTTTGTTTTTTTTAAAACAGGGCTTGCCAGGTCATCGTGGAGAGCAAGGTCCTCCTGGAGCAATTGGCCCACCAGGATCTCCAGGACCGCCTGTAAGTGAAATGGTTAAAAGACTGCTGTGCATCCACTGCCCGTATGCAACATATGGGGCTGAAAGCCAATATGCATATTTTCCAGTAGGAACCTTTGTTAAGTGGGCGGTCATGTCTGTGCTAATCACCACAGCTGGCCTCTGCTAGTGAGTAAATTGCACAGATCTAGTGAATCAACACTCAGTTGACTACAAATGAAGGCAAATTGACTTCTCAGTTGATTAACTGACAACTGTATATACTGGTAGTACTGTATACCTCAGCCATAAAATGTAGAAACTTAAGATATATATTAGTTCAGTTTTCCATTTCTGCTTTTTTAATTTAAAAAAATATTTAGGTTGACAACTGGAGCAAAATTAGTTAATAGAGAGTGATCTTGGGCTAAAGTGATTGGTAATTAAATTCTATTCAATTCTGGATTCGTGTGGTGATCTTGGCAATTGAATTCCCATTTACCAATTTAGGCTTAAATTTAACAGGATGCAACATACACACACCCACACACAGAGAAAATGTGGGAGAAGGAGGGAGAAAAATAAAAACTCTGGCACCAATTATTAATACTATATAGATTTTATAACGTTTGTGTGTAATTAGCCACATGGAAATTTATGGTTGTCTTGTCATCTATGCAACAAATACTAGGAGAAGTCCAAAATGACTACACTGTCAACCAGACCAGTGAAATAATTCTGTTTTCTGTCCCACTCTTTGATGTGGTCCAATGGAACAGCTGCTAGATGAGAGTTTTGGGGAAAGACAAAACCCGATGAAGATGTCTTGTTAACAAGAATCTAACTGAATTTCACTACACTTGAGTTTACTTCACTAACCATTGGTTGCAGCAAAGTCATATATTCTGTATGGATTCATCCATCCTGTGTGTTCCTTGATCTTTATGCAGGATCCTTATGCCTGTTGCAGTCAAGCTGGTGAGAGCTCTCTGAGTCTAGCTGGCTGATCTCCTACATTTCTTTTCCAGGGCAAATCTGGTGAAGATGGCAAGCCTGGGCTGAATGGGAAGAATGTGAGTGTGGGGTCTGATCCCTCTGATCTGCTAGAAGTGGGGCTTCAGGTCTGACAGGCAAAGCCTGCATTGAGGTGGGAAGAAAGCAAAGGGAATAAAATGTGCTGTTTTCTTTCGTTCGTCTAATAGTAGGAGTATCATAGCATATGCTTCTAAACTAATCTGGAATACAAATGTGAACAAGATGTTTACTTTCCAGGGAGAAGATGGGATCCCAGGAGAAGATGGGAGAAAGGTAGTTTCCTCTTACATACTTCCAGCATTTCAGCTAAACTTCTATCTCTTACCTAGAAATTAGAACCAAATTTCTTAAGAAGGTTCCCTGTTTCTCCTCCCTATTTCAGTAATAGTTTTGGGCTATGTATAAATTTAAAAAATGCCATCAGAGGCACCAGCTCTATTCCTTGTTTTTCTGAGAACTACATACCAATCCAAATAAGCCTTTCTCAGGAAAACTGCTTTTAATTCCACCACCACCCAGAAAGAAAGTAGAATATTCTTTAGAGATGCCAGTCTCAATTTCATTCCGTCTCATTCCATTTTCCTTCCAACATTGAGCCAGCATTTTACACTTGGCATATTCAGTCTTTGTTGCCCTTCCCTAAAAATAAATAAATATTTTTGTAAGTGTTGAGCAGGCCAAGGAATTAGCTTAAGTACCTGTCTAGACACATAGGAGAATGGTTCTTTTGTGAGCCAAGAACCAGCAAATCTAAGAGAGACCTAATTTTGCTCTCTGTCATAGCTTAAGTTGAATAGCAGATCATTGTTGATTTCTTCATTTCGTAAGTGGTCATTAGAAGATAAGAGTCATTCCTTTTAGGGCCATAGTTTTGTTAGGCAATGATACATTAAGGAATTGGCTCAGCACACATCTACAGTAGGCCATTTTGGCCCTCAGCAGTATCCAGAAAGTAATCCATTTTATTGATTTCCATCGCAGTAGAGGAATGTAACAGAAAAGTCCTCTCAGCACATTCCTTTTAGGGCCATATATAGCAGGGCAGGGGTGAAATGCTCCCGGTTCGGACCGGATTGCCTGATCCGGTAGCGATGGCGGCGGGTGGTTCGGAGAACCGGTAGCAAAAATCCCTATGTGCCCCCCCGCATGCCCAGCTGAGCTGCGTGATCAGCAGAGGCTGTTTTTTTTACTTTTAAAAGCGTTTTTTCTACAACCTCTTCAGCCGAAAAAATGCTTTTAAAAGTTAAAAAAAAAAGCCTCTGATGATCGCGCAGCTCAGCTGGGATCGTCAGAGGCTTTTCAAAGCATTTTTTTTCTGCAACCCCTTTGGCCAAAGAGGTTGTAGGAAAAAAAATGCCTTTAGAAGCCTCTGGCGATCCCAGCTGACTTGTCTGATCGTCAGAGGCTTCTAAAGCCATGGGCCAGGTGCATCTCGTGCTTCCAACCCCCACCCCCAGTTTAGCAAAGGGGAAAAAAGTCACATTATGTCACGTGATGACGTGACGTTGCAATGTCACGAGTTTGACACCCATGCCCTATAGGGTTAGGTGACTATCCTTTTTGGATGGTGGTAAAATTCAATGTGATGGATGTTAGGATCCAAGAAAGCTTTACTATTTATAAGAAAACTCCAGAATGCATACAAATACAGTTCTAATTTTTTAAAAATGTGTTTAGGGGGAGAAAGGTGAATCTGGAACACCTGGCAAAGAAGTAAGTACTTTTCCATAATAATGAGTTTTCTTCCCAAGTTTGTTTTTACCTTTATTCTATTTTTTTTTAAGTAAAGGCACTGCCAGGGTTATCTGCCTGGAAAAGTAGGTAATCAGAGCATTCCAGATCACAGCGATCCTGCCAAGTATGAGAGTAAATTGTTTCAAAGTAAAACATATGGAGGTAAAACACAGAAAATGCTATGCATGCAAAGAACCATGCTAGATTCTGATATAATTAGAATAGCCCCATGTAAGTCGTGAGAAAGGAGAGATTTATCTTCACCCCTTCAAGTCTCACAGCTTACCCCTTCCCAAGCTGTGAGAATTGGCACATGGGTAAAGTTTAAGGTAAAGAAAAGTTTAAGGTTAAGAAAATTTCTGGTCAACTACCCTGGTCTTTACATTGTTTTACCTTTATGCAAACATTTTAGAAAAAGAGAATTAGATTTAAAGTAAGGGCTTTATAAAGTCATAAGTATGTAAGCTACCAAGAAAAGGAAAACAGATAGTATTTAGAAACATGGGGGCGGAGGAAACTGCTAGCAAGCTATTAGAGCCCAGAAGTTCTCTGCAGAGAAGAATTTACAACAAAGTCCTTGATGTCTCCTGTTAAAAGGCACTTCAGAAAACAAGGTTGGATAAGATCCTTGGCTCAAATTCTACAAAGCTGTTGCCAGTTTTAAAAAGGCCGCAGGAAAGCTCCCTACACACGATATCTAACTCTATTTGTCTTTTTTTTGACAGGGTCCTGAGGGTGTTAAAGGAGAGAGAGGAACCAGTGGGCCCCCAGGGCCTCCAGGACCATCAGGTGTTCCCGGCGTGCCTGGACAAGTTGGTCCACCAGGCCAGGTAATTTCCTCCTCCTGCAGAATCTACAATAGGAAATGATAAATTACAATAGAATATGAACATTAAGCCTCAGCAGAAACTAGCATGAAGATGGATAAAGGCTGAAATTCATTATGGGGAACATGTGTGCATGTATATGCAAAAAGAAAAGAAAAACGTACACTGTTTCCCCGAAAATAAGACATCCCCTGGTAATAAGCCCAATAGGGCTTTTGAGCACATGTGCTAAAATAAGCCTCCCCCTGAAAATAAGCCCTCCCCGAAAATATTTAAATGCAGAGCTGGAAATCAGATAAGATGGCAGGAGGAGCCCCATCTTGCTCCATGCGCCCCAAAATAATAAGACCTCCCTGAAAATAAGGTCAAGCGCTTATTTTGGGGTTCAAAAAAATATAAGAGAGGGTCTTATTTTCGGGGAAACACGGGTAGAACTGAAATTGAAAAGCCAATGAGAGAAGCTGAAACAACAGAAAGAAAAAAACTTTGGAGCAGGATAATTTGCATGTACATGCACATGTACTGTATATAAGTAAAGAAAAACATATGGTACAGAAACCTTTTAAATATGCATTTAAACATTTATGTTCAGAATCATAGTTATATAGTTAAGGACAACGTATTAAAATATTGCTCATATAATCAGTAATTAGTATATTGAATAAACTTATATTTTCATTTAGAGTTTTTCAAACCTTTTTATATGCTGAATTAGTTTTTTTAAGCAGAGCAATTTTCTACACTGTCAGTATCACTAATCTGCTAGAAGAAGTTACCTTTGAAGTGTTCTGCAAGCTTATCATATAAGAACATGATTAATGTTTATATTATATCAATATTTATTTATTTATTTAGAAAAAGTGGCAAAAGGTCAACAAGCTGGATTTGGGAACAAAGATTGTTTGATCTTTGATCAAAGATCTCCCCAATATTTTCAAAAACTTTCAATCAGACTAATTAATTGGGCATTGCCAGTGAAGATGGTAATGAATACAATATATTTTACAGTCAGCAATATAATTTATCAAGTTTGCAGCTAATATGATGCCATTTAAATAGATTACAATCCCATCCCTTCTCTTCATGACCAGTTCCTGTTGACTTGGTATAAAATAATTCTATACAAACAAAAATATCATTATGGGAGTCAGTCAAAATCTTAGACCATCTTTTCAAGAGAACCATTTGTAATTAATAAAATTTCTTGTGAGAATTGATAGTAAATAAATATGCATTGCATTAATCAGGAAGAATTTAGATTTCTAGAAATCACTTTGAAAGAATAATTGGTGAATTTTGCTTTGGCTTTGCCAAAGAATTTATCTGAAATGCTCATAAAGAATGTTTATTCTAAGTGTTTTGGTATTGCTCATGTGGTTTGTTATTATCTTGAGTTTTCTATCTTTTCTTAGTGGCTGTTTAGGGAACATGTTGGTTGGTGTCAATAGGATACAGTAAATGTCTCTTTCTAGTTCTCTAATAGTACATTTTGCTATTTTCAGAGTTTGCCCGGCCTCCCTGGAATATCTGGCCACAAGGTAAGCAAAAAACTACTACAGTACACATTGTATCACATCAGTAGAATTGTAAAAAAAACAAAAACAAAAAACAAAAAAAACCAAGTCAGATGGCACTGCAGTTCTCACTTCTGTCTCAATGGCAGCTGAATTCTCTGTATGACTTTGGAAATTTTTTTAAAAAATGTAGTTTCAAGCCCACACATGAAGGGTATTGTTATTGTTATGGGAACAACACAATATATGTGTGTGTCTTTCTATGATATTTTTCATCCCAGAATCTGTGAGTAGAAGCAGATGGACGCAGAGTAGAAGGAAGCATATTGTACATAGGCTATATCAGCCTTCCACTTATAGTAATGAATTATGTTATCCTATCTTTCATAATTTTTATTTTATTTTATTTATATGCCGCCCTTCTCCGGAGACTCAGGGCAGCTTACAATGCGTTAAGCAATAG
>JANHZT010001821.1:139574-150276 GCA_032468215.1 Stegonotus admiraltiensis | reverse complement strand
CTGAGTCAGCCAAGCTGTCTTAGGAATTCTGGGAGTTGAAGTCACAGGGTGTAAAAGAGCCAAGTTTGCCTACCTCTGGTCTATGGGATTGCAATGGAAGGATTCAACATTTCTGTGATCTTGCAATCATATACTACCTTCTAGTTGCTGTCTTTGTTTTAAAATCTGTATATAAAAGAGCAATGGTGGTTCAGTGGTTAAAATGCAGTATTGCAGCCAATTCAGCTCACTTCCAGGAATTTGATCCTTATCAAGGATGACTCAGCCTTTCTTCTGAAAAAAAATGAGGACTCAGATCGTTGTGGGCAATAGGTTGACTCTTAGAGAGGACTGTAAAGCACTATGAAGCAGTCTAAGTGCTATTGCTATATAAACCATATTCACTAATTAACTGCATGACTAGTTTGACCTTAACATTTGATATTTATTGTTGAGAAAAAAGCAGGAGTTGCATTTTTAACAAGAGATACTCTGCTATCTTCTGTGAGCAGAACCTCTTTTGGTGGTAAATGGGTTATTAACATAGCGTCCCAGCTACTGAGAGTCTGTTGATGATTGTTTTGATAGCAGGACATTTCCCCCATCCTTTTGTTTTAGTAAAGCCCTTGTACTTTAAGGCTCGGGGATAATCATTCCTTTTTTTATTCTTGCACAGGGAAGCCCAGGAGAAGAAGGTGTAAAGGGCTCCAGAGGCGATAAGGTCTGAATGTAGTAAGTTTCTCATCTCTGCACTTCTCCAGCTGTCCTTGTGTCTGTTCTGTGCCTCCACTTGTGAGAGGGAACTCTTCTTTCCTGCAAGTGTTTGACTTGATCTTGCTTTAATATTATTTTGTCTCTTGTCTCTTTCATTGTCTTAATGAATAATTCAGCAGCCCCAAGGGGTCTTTTATTCACAAAAGTGAATAAAAAACACACTTGCTGTGGCTCAGAAGTTCAGCCTATTTGAAACCCAAATAGCTTGCTTCCACCAGGTTTCAGCCATGGTGTTATGGGGCAGGTATGGCAAGGCTGGTGCAACTTGTCCCTTTCTCTCTTTCTTCTCCACATGGCATGTTCACCAAGCCACCTAACCAATCTTCCCAATGCTTTCCTTCCCATTCCCAGTTAACAATTGCTATGTATCACTGCCCTTGAATGAATTGCGCTATATCTGACTAACCTTCCTAACCTCTCCACTATCTCATGCAATGATTTGCACAGCTCTCATTTTTCACCATCAGAGCAATGGTGCAGTGAGTAAGAGTGAGATAGCTTTGTCCACCAAGATTACTTATCTCCTTTGATTGTATTACCATTTCTATTAGTGACCATGAATTTTCTGCAAGAATCTTTTGCCATTGGTTTACATTATGCTTTCTTTTGAAGCTGAAGCTGAAAATGTTGTGGGGTTTTTTTCATCTGTTTGTTTATAATTACAGACCAATTTTCTAATCAGTAATCAGACTAGAAACTATGTATTGGCTCCATTTCTGTCTGAAACATTTAAAATGCTACGAAATGGTTATGTCAAGATATTGATGAAGGAGTCAAGGTAATCTTTTTGTGGAAAAACCCACAGGGTTTTGCCACAGGGACAGTAGCAGAGGGACACTGATATTATTCACAATCACTTATTAAATGTTATGGTTGTTAACAGTATTGTTTACTTGTTGTTTGTACGTCTTCCAGATTCACAATTGCTTAAGTTGGGAAATCATAAACATTTCATAAATAAATAATCCCATCATGGAAGTGGCCTCCTTTTATTATTATTTTTTAAATTATACTGGGTTTTTATTTTAATCTTTGTGCTATTTTGCATTTAAGAAACACTAAGGAAGAAATTATAGTTAAGGATAATACACTAATAGAAATTCCTTGAACCTAATATGTAGTTAAAAGCATCAAATCCATTGCCTTCAATAAAACCTAGGACTCTTATCTTTTTCAGAATTGCTTCCAAGGAGTATACAGGAGATCTCAGCCTTTCAGTGGCCTTTGTAGAAGGCAAAGGAGAAAGGCAGAGCTCTCCTTGGCTTGGCAGGCTTTCTACTTTTGGTTGATCAGAGCCAGGGGTGTCAAATATACAGGCATCACCAAAAAGAGGACAAAAAACAACACAAATTTCCGTAGAAAATTATTAAGCTTATGCATAAATGCAAAGTTACAAATAATTACTAGTGAAATAGAAATATATTTCAACAGAACAGGAACATCTAGAGCAGGGGGGTGAAACTGGTGGCTTGCGGGCCAGATGCGTCATGCACAGGCCATACCACCCCAGGTCCACAAAAGGGGGGAAATGTGAAATGTCATGTGACCACAACATGACGCGGCAAGTTTGACACCCGTGATCTGAGCTAACCAGTAGAAATTAAACTAGGCATTCTAGTGCAATCAGCGATCCTGGCTTGTGTGATATGGGGAGTTGACACCATAGAGTTGCCAATTTTCCTTTTGTGATGTCATGCCATCTTGGGTTGCAGGGTGAAGATGGTCAAAAAGGGGAGAGAGGTGAAGCTGGTGAAAAGGGCAGGGATGGCACTCCAGTGAGTATCAATGATGCATCATTGTCAAAATGATGACAGTTGTTGAAACAAAGCAATTCTGACATAAACATTTATTCTGTTTTTTAACAATGAACGTCTTACTTTCAGAATTGGCCCATTCTATTACCATGTATAGTTATTATTGCATTATACCACTTTGGCTTTGTTGTCTGCTACTTATTCTCCATCTTCTGCAGGGACTTCCAGGAGAGAGAGGCCTTCCTGGGTCAGAAGGGAAAGCGGTAAGTAAAAAGTTCAGCCTTGGCAGAGAAAATCCTATGGTACAGGGGGAAAAAGAGAGGCAGGAGAAGACAGCAAAAGAAAAGGAGTATTGTTGGAATTCTATATGAGAGAATGTGACAGGGAGTTCAGTGAAACCCACAAGTCCCAAAGAAAAGGTACGCTTCCTATATCCCACAAGATGACAGTATTTAATGGAGGGGACCTGGAGCACACCCACTCTGCTGAAAGGTAGGGCAGAAAGGTGGGCAGAAACAACGGGAGACAACTTGTCTCTCCATGAAGAACATTCTCTTTATTAGAACTACAATGTCTTAGTAGCACTGAGAAGCCAGGATACATTTTCTTTATGAACCACATTTGAAAGTAGTTTTCACGTGTTTCATTAATAATAATTAGTTTTAAGTGTAAATCATGTCTAGATCTCTTCTTGCTAAACTCTTGTATAATTGGATCTGATGTACTGTTTGCTTTCCAGTGCCTAAGCTCTATTCAGCTTAGAAGGCCTCAACAGAAGGGTTTTGCTTACACTCTGTCACTTATAATTATGGTTGTTTCTTACATATGTCCAGTACACCTATAAACAGAGATATTGTTCAAAATCTATAGAAATATTCAAGCATCTGAACAAGAGATATAAATATATTGGAATCAATCAACTATTCTGTGATGACATTTTGTTTCTTTTGTTTGATTGTTTTTTAGCCAGTTTGGTCAAGTGGTTAAGGTACCAGATTAAAAATCAGGAGGCCAAAAAGCCAGGAGCTCAAGTCCCACTTTAGCTATGAACACTAGCCTGGTGACTTTGGGCCAGTCATTCTGTCAACCCAACCCACATCACAAGATTGTTGTGGTGGGAAAAAAATAGTAGGAGGAATTTGCGTTGGATATGTTCACCACCTTGAGTTATTTTTAAAGATAATAAAGGCATGATATAGATGGATGCATGGATGGATGGAGGGATAGATTAAATTAGATAAGATTAAATTAAATTAAACTGTTTAATTTAAATTAAACTAAATTAAATTAAATTAAAGATTTAAATTATAGAATGAAAATGTTAGACTTACTATCGTAACATTGGAGTTTATGAATTTGTTTTAGGTATCAGAATCGGCTTAAAATCCTTCCATTCAAGAACCACTTTTGGTTACCCCGAGTTTCCATCATTTCAGAGAGAAACAGTGGCAGGGGGTGTAGTATAATGAATGGCAGTTATTAAACAGATAAAAATTGGACAAATCTGCAGAACTTGTGCAGAACATCCAAATATCTGCAGTAGGCTCAGTTGCCAACAGGTATGCATGTTGCTCTGAAGCACCTTGTTGTACTATTGTTGGTGCCTCCACATCCTAAACATGCATTTTTCTGGAATCCCATTGCTAACGTGCATAGCTTCCTCCAGGAGATGCTAGTAGACACAGCAACGAGAAGACCCTCCCTAAGAAAGTTCTTTCAGATGATAACAGTCCATCACGCTTCCTTGTGGTTGTATTTTACATAGCTGGTTCATGTGTCTGTATATGTTCTTGCCTCCATCTAGGGCTTACAGGGTATTAGAGGGCCCCCCGGCCCAGCTGTAAGTAACTTTTATACCTAGGCTGCAGCAGCCCTGAGTCCTTGACTGTGGTTGGCTTTCTCTGCCCTCTCACTTTCTTTCTAGCGCAGAATGAACTGCTCTGCCTTGCCGTTTTGTGAGGCCATCCAAAGCTTGCTTCAGAGATTGCTCTGGGTCTCACTAACTCTTTGGGTCTTTGCCTTGGATCTTTGCAGGGCTTGCCAGGTTTCCCTGGAGTTCTGGGCAGACCGGTAGGTGCTCCTTTCCCCTTTCCCTCTCCTGTATCTCACCCACATCCCACCTTGCATGTAGCACAATGCGTCTTCTTACTAATCACGGGGGTGGGAGGATGAGGTTGCATTGCAGGGCTAATTATCATGGTCAGCTTTGCTAAAGGAAGAGAGAGACCTGGCATGGGGACCAAACCTGAGTTCAACAGAGGGACTCAAAGCAAACCACTTAAGTTCATTTTTCATTTGTCAATTGCAAGATGTAATAATGAAGCTCTTGTAATATTTTTAAATCACTTTGTGAAAGGAATGAATGTATAGTATCAATAGTAATAAAATATTATGAATTACACACCAGTGTTTAATAATAGCAATAATGCAGCATAATATGTGTGTGTGTACATTTATTTCACAATATTTTAGTATTTGTATATTACTTTAGAATTTAAAATTGAAGGACTATAGAGCAACCAGGAAATGGCAGTCACATATTGCCCCAATGTTTCAACTAGCTGTCTCCATCATCCTATTATATCCAGAAAATTGACATTTGGACAGTACAGCTTTGCAAATGTATTGCTGTCATGTATGCAAATCATTGTGACATATCTATATGTACCATAATTTCCCACGCTATATTCTCTCTATATAGAAAAAGATAGATGTCACAGCAAAAATGAGTTGATAAAATTAACTCTGAACTTGATCTTAATGGGGAGTTCACCAGAACAAGATGTAAGGAGGCTCAAATAATTAATTATTCCAGACCTGTTATCAGCTGATATTATCAGCTGATATTATTAGATTGTAACAATTAGACTTTAATAGTCAATACTATTTAAAATTCTAGAATAAAGCAACATTTGGTTTTTCAGTGATCCGGATTGTATGGAATGGGTAAAGATCTCATTTGAAATCAAGCATTTTGACAAATCTATTATGGTCCTTCAGTTCTAAAAAAAGAAAGAAAGAAAAGCTACCTCAGATGTCTATCAGTACCACACCTACCACTGAGAATGTCTTTTCATTTCAATAGGGAAATCCAGGGGATCCTGGATCACCAGGCCCTCCTGTAAGTAAACCTGGTTCTTTTCTTTTAAAAATATTACACCACAGTATCCACCTTGTTGAGTAGATATAAAAAAGTTTATAGAAAAATTTGGGTCTCCCAGTGTATTGGATACTTTTATAAGACTTTGGAATAGGCTCTTAATAGCAGATAGCAAACCCAGTTGGTCAAGGACAGAATGACATGCATTTTATGCATGATTTCTAATTAAGTTGTCTTTGCAATTTTACACCAGTCTTGTCATTTTCTCAGAATTGCTGGGCTAATTTATCAATGCAGAAGCAATGGATAAAAGTTGTCTTCTTATCACTAAAGATTCATTGAATTCAGAACATGGATTATTTTGGTTTAAGGTTCGTTAGTAAATGAGGTTTTGTTCAGGTCAGTAAATAGACAGTTTTGATTGAAGTTCATTTATATAGAATGTGTATATCTTAGGGTGGTGGGACTTTTTTTTATAAAAGCAACCTTATCTTCAGAAAATGCCAATAATACAGTAAAGACAGGTTAGCATGCTGTATACAATATTTGAGTTAACTCAGTCATACATGTGCTTTGACTACTGGAAATAATTGTCTTTTGTTTTCCTTCAGGGTGCTATTGGCCCACCTGGCACTCAAGGCATACCTGGAATAAAGGTATGTGACCTGATTTGATTGCTGGCTAGGGAATTCTGGAAGTTGAAGTCCACAAGTTTTAAAGCTGCCAAGATTGGACACCCTTGCTCTAAAGCTTGTGGAATCTTTCTTCAAACTGGTAGCACTGAAAAGACAGCATGCCTCTCAGAATTTCTAATGTTATGCTATGTGATTTACCTACATTATCTTCTGTAGAAATTGAAACATTTGAAACTCAGTTTTCTCTCAAACATGAGTAATAATGTGAAAGTTTCAGTGTTTATTTGTTATTTACAGGGAGATGTAGGAGAACCTGGGTCCAGCACACGAGTAAGTAGCTTTTTAGGTTTCCCAAACACACATTGTAGTAACTCAAAAATGTTGTAGCCTACAGCTATTTCAAGGATTTGTTCATTGTCAAAAAATTACAGATAGTCCTCAATTTAGGACCACAATTACGACAGGAGCTTCAGCAATTAAGCAAAGCAGTTGTTGAGTGAGACATTACATGATTGCTTCACTCAACAAGCACAATCCCGGCACTCCCAATTGTACCTGTTAAGTGATCTTGCGGGTCATTCAGTGCTAAGGACTCTCCGGTGCCTCAGAAGAGGTGAGGAAGCCCCTGTGGTTCTCCACTCAAGAGCTGAAAAGCCACCCTGCTGAAATCCAAGCAGGATTTTCAACCTCGAGTCTCAAATACACTTGCACACAGCCTGTACTGGGTCTTCCCAGACTTCCTCCATCCCCTGAGGCACCCCATGCTCTTTTCCTTACTATACTTTTTCTGTGATCAGGAGCTGAAAATCCTCCCTGCTGAAATCCAAGGAAGATTTTCAGCCTCTAAGCAAAGAGAGACTCGCATGCAGTCTGCACTAGGCATCCCTGGGCCTCCCCTACCTGCCTGAAGCACTCTATGCTTCTTAGCACCGCCTCTCCATTTTCTGCTTGAATTTTGGCTCCCTCCCATCTCTAGGGGCTGGCTGAAGGAGCTGCCTGCTGAAGGAGTTCAGTTCCTTCATGTATGGAAGGAAGCTAGCAGGCTGCATGAACTTCAGTATTTGAGCCCCATTTCTGCACTCCATCAATGTGTTTATCTCCCTTGGCAAGCAGCTCTCTCAGCCAATTCCAAGAAATGAGACAGGGTCTCTCAGCAGACAACAGAAGCTTGCAACCCTCCTGCCCCATTGACTGGCAGGGAAACTGTCAGAGAAGAATGCAAATGGTGTCACATGATTGTGAGGCACTTGGTAACCAGTTGAACAGGTTACCAAGCACCCAGCTGGTGATCAGCTGAGCAGAGGTGTGATTTTGCAACAGTTTTTGATGGCCAGCACTCTTTCTGAGCCATTATATTATCATTACACAAATGATCGTAAGTCTAAGAGTACCCACATAGATACATTTTGTGAATTTCCCTTCTAAAAATTGATATTTCCAAGGTCTGGGAAAGGGTCAGGATGAGAAAGTCATGCAATAGACCTGATTGGATGCCTGTTGATAACTTTGATCAAAGTGGGGTTTTTTTTCCTTGTAGGGTACACCAGGCCCTCCAGGAAATGTGGGATTCCCAGGACCAACAGGATCTCCTGGGCCTGTGGTAGGTTGCAAATATCCTGCTTTAGTTTGAGAGAACTATTAAATTCCTGAACTGATCCATGTTTCTTGTTGGGCTGTTTTTTAGGGTCCACAGGGCCCTCCAGGGTTACCAGGACAAGTGGTAAGTTGCTTCTGCTCCTTCTTCTTCTTCTTGGTTGTTGAGTTTTCCATAGGTCATCATTTCATACTCTGTATCAAATTACTGTTTCTTCTTAATGAATCAGGCTTTAATGTTCCTATGAACTGTAACTATTCACTAGGGTGAGCCAGGGAAACCAGGTGTACCAGGAAGAGATGGAGTGCCTGGAAAAGAAGGGGAGTCTGGACTGCCCGGGAAAATGGTATGTTGCTGTGTGAAACTGCATAATTCTTCTCCATGCATTTAAGCAGTTTGGAGGCTATCCAGTTCCATTAGATTAGGGTGGCTTTCAGAGTTAAAAGGTAATAAAATATTGAAGCGGGCAGTGAAAAATACAAACCATGCCTATCTGGAAAAAAAGACCATTCCTCACACAAATAAAATTATACAGGGGCACACCCATTCTTATCCAAGTTCTGGAAAAGAGCTAGGTTTTCAGAGATCTCTTTAACATCAGCAGGCTGGGAGCACACAAATCTCTGGAATGGGGATGCTATTCCAAAGAGCAGGCATCCAACAGAGAAGACAAGAGTTCCTGGGTGCCAATATATTACATTAGCTAAGGGAGCAAGACTACATCGACTCTGCCTGATAGGCAGAAAACATTAGACATAAGCAGTCTTGCAACTTGACTTTTAAAACACGAGCAACACTAAAGATGATGTCATATCTCACCCAGGGTCATGGGATAGAGAGAAGGGTAGCATATACATTTAGTTAATGAATCTGAATATAATGGGACAGGTCTCTAAAAACAAACATGCATAGAATTGCATCGCCAGTGTGGGATGCAGCAGTCTAGTGTAATCTGTGCTTTTCTCCTCCTAAAGAAAAAAAATGTTTTTGTTAATTGCTTCGTAGGGTATTCCAGGGCCTTCAGGTCCTGCTGGTCCTAAAGGGGAGCCTGGAGATGCTGGGTTCCCAGGACAGGTGAGAGGCAACCTTTCCTTTCTTTATTCTTGATAGCTTACATGTTTTCTTTTTGCTCCCTTCTCTGTTTAGTAAGTTTTTAAAAATACATTTTTGCTTTTAAGTTTTCAATTATTTAAAAACCCAATAGCCTGTCAAAACAAAACAGGTGTTCCTCTACTTATGACCTTAATTGAACCCAAAATTTCTGCTGCTGAGCAAGGCAGCTTTTAAGGGAGTATTACCCTATTTTTGCCATATTTATTAAGTGAATCATTGCTGTTAAGTGGATCATGTGTTCATTGAGTGAATCGAGCTTCCACCATTGACTTTGCTTGTCAGAAGCTGTCTGGAAAGGTTACAAATGGTGATCATGTGACCCCAGAACATTGCAGCCATCATAAATAACATGCTAGTTTCCAAGTGCTCAAACTTGATTACGTGACCATGGAGATGCTGCAATGATTGTTTGGAAACCAGTCATAAGTCATTTTTTTCAGTGCCGTTGTAATGTCAAATGGTCACTAAATGAATGATTGTAAGTTAAGGACTACCTGTAATTAAAGTTTGTTTTTCAAACCAAACATGTTTTAATAGCTCTAGAATAATAGAAGAGCTGTTCTATAATAGACCAAAGCCTGTCAATTTTAATATTCTGTTTTAACATGGCTTGGCCAGTTAAATCCTTGTAGAACATTTCCAGCAGGAGATAAGTACAATAATACCCTCCTACTCATGTTTCCCAATAGTGGCTACTGAAAAGGAATATAACAATCTCGGCTAATAGAGGTGACATAAATATTACAATAGCTGTTATCCTCCATATTTATATTTTATTAGCTGTCTCCTAAAACAAATTTCATAAGCATCATGCACTTGAGGAACTGATTTTTTGCAATAGTCGAGTAACATCATAATCTAATCAAAGTCATCAATCAGTATCTATCTTTGTTCCTTTTAATCTTTTCTTTTGGTATGTACTGTATATGTAATTATGTCGAACAATATAGGCCTCTTAAACATTTTTAATATTAGCTGTGTTGTGTGCTACTTTGATTAATCCTAAAATATGTTATTTAGCAATTTCAATAGCACTTAAACTTATATTCCACTTCACAGTGCTTTATAGCCCTCTCTAAGAGGTTTACAGAGTCAGTATATTGGCCCCCAACATTTTGGGTCTTCATTTTACCAAACTCAAAAAGATGGAAGGCTGAGTCAACCTTCCAACTTTTGAATAAAGTTTAAAGTTTTCATCAAACTGTATTCAAAGTTTGAATAAATAAACCTTGCCTAATGTCCATTTAGCATGGACATTATAAAACTACCTTTATTTTAAGGATCAGGGGGAAAGAATATATAGTGTGTTTAAACTGACAGCACATTATCAAAACAAATCTCTGAAACAATCATGAGATTCTTTGTTTTTCAGGAGGTTATATAAACTAAGAAGGTACTGGATAATTGCTTAATGCATTGTAAGCCACCCTGAGTCTCCGGAGAAGGGCAGATTAATAATAATAATGATGATGATGATGATGATGATGATGATGATGATGATGATGATGTTCCAAGTTTTCCACATTGACAAAATATGTTTTTTCAATAAATAAATAACCTGGAAGCCTTCTTTAATGGTGAATGTTGAAATTTATTTAGGGATAAATATGATGCAAATACCATGTTTCCCCAAAAATAAGACCGTCTTATATTTTTTTTGAACCCTTGAACCCTTGAACGCTTGGCCTTATTGTCATGCGCTCAAAAGCCCAATTGGGCTTATTATCAGGGGATGTCTTATTTTGGGGAAAAC
>JANHZT010001821.1:93327-119821 GCA_032468215.1 Stegonotus admiraltiensis | reverse complement strand
GGGACTCGAACTTGCAGTAATTGCAAGCAGCAGATGTTAATAACAGACTTCCAGTCTGTTGAGCCACCAGAGCTCCTTGGTTCTTAACTTTTGTAGTCTATGTTTTACTTTTGGCTGTTCACCACCCTGAGTCCCGTTTGGAAGAAGGGTGGTATAGAAATTTAATTAATTAAATAAATAAATAAATAAATCCCAACTCTGGATAAAAGCCAGGGGAAATAAGAATAAGTTGTGGTAATATAATATTGCTTAATTCATTTCTTTAGTAATGAGTAATTTAGTAATGCAACAGATAAAATATAACAAATAATATGTCAAATACAATAATATAAAATCAAAAAGAAACATAAAAATGCAGGAAAAAATAGCCATCAAGCTAATTGACATTCATAATTTATAGTGACCTGGAATCATCTGGAAGCGCCTTTGAAAATCACTCAGAAGCTGTAGCTGGTTCATAATACAGCTGAATGGGCAATACTGAAAATTTCAGTTGGCTTGATGCTTAGTTTTTCTGAATTTTTATGTTTCTTTTTTATTTTATATTATTGTATTTGACATATTATTTGTTATATTTTATCTGTTGCTCATTAAATTGCTCATTACTAAAGAAATTATATGAGAAATATGTCTTCTTATGCCCACATAATACCTTTGCTCTGTGAGCTGCAGTAGTTACCAGTAGGCTTCCAGGTACAGTTCCAGGTGCTGGTTATCACCTACAAAGCCTTGATGACACAGTGCCAGATCATTTAAAAGACCATATGGTTTACATAGTTTCTGCCTGGCCCATATATGATCAAGCAGAATTAGCATGCTCCATGTCTCTTTCATTATGTCACTAGATGGGATGCATGGAACATGTCTTCTCTGTTGCAGCACCAGCCCTCTGGAAAATCATCCCTGCTGAGATTTGTTTGGCCTCCATTGTGATTGTATTTAAATAGCATTGAAAATCTGGCTCTTTTCCCAGATCTTGTGATACAGTATTTGACAAGCCCTTTAGGCTGGAGGGAAATTGTTCCCCATAGCAATTGCTTTACTTTTAAAAATGTTGTTTTCCTTTTGTGTTTTAATATGTAAACTCATTTTGGAATCGGGTGCCCTACAAATGAATACCTTCATAAATAAATCAATTATCTTTTCTAGGAATACAGTTGTGAGTGCGCCCTACCTCATGGACTCAATATATTTATTGTTCCTTCTTTCTCATCAAGTCTCCCTTACCTGAGATTTTTTTGAATCAGCCATCTCTGTTTTTTAGGGGGCCAGGAACGAAACATATTGAAAGCAAGCAGGCCTGAGTATGAGTATATCTACACAGAGGAAGACTATGAAGAGGGCCTGGTAGCAGACGGAACGGAGAGTCCTATGTTGAGGGATGGTGAGTTACATCAGTCTCTGATGTGTTTGAAGGATTGGCGCATGCCTGTGGTTTTCTCTGTTGATAGTGAAAGGTTGGAATCCTTTTGAAACTTGTGGAAATGATTAATAAAAGTGCAATCATTAATAGACTACTTGGTAACCTCTATGAAATAAGCAATGGCTTTAAATCTACCCCATCTTGTTGGCCTTGGCTGAATTTGAAAAAGATAAGCAGATCAAATCTGAGACACATCAAACACTTTAGGCCAGGGGTGTCAAATCTGATCGCATCGTGGGCAGTATCATATCGTGACATTTTTTGCCTTTGTGGATCCGGAGTGGGTGTGGCCTCTGCAGGCCGTATCCAGCCCACCGGCTACCAGTTTGACAGGCCTGGTTTAGGCATTCTGGTTTAGATTGGAAGAAGTTCAAAACAATCCCATGGATGGGCAATGAAAAACCATGCCCATACTGTTACAAAGAAAATTAGATGGATGCTTCCATGTGGTTAAAAGGAGTGATACTCAATCAGAGTTTTTACACAAAGGATAATTTTGTTATAAGCTATTCTTTTTACATATTAGGTAATTATTTTACAATATTTTTAGATTATCTCAATTGCAAAATTCGAAGTGGTTTTCAACAAAATCAGGAAAACAAAATAACAAGAATATTTCTTCTTCTTTTTTAAATGTAAACATAAATAGTAAAACAAGTGCCCGCCTTCAGTCATTTAGGACCAAAGGCATAACAGAGGATTAATGCATTTTCTGCGTTATAATACTGTATGCAAGTTGGGAGGGCCCCTTGCTTATCTCTGGGGAAAGCCTGGAACCAATTATGAGAAGGGCTGTTGTTTAACCCAAATCCTATATACACTAGCTGGCAATCTTGGATGTAAAATTTTTGAAGTAATAACAAGCTGGTGATGTGGTCTACTTACTGGAATTTTACTTCTGTATCGGTGCCATTAGAAGCAATTCCCCATTACCAGTAAATTTATTAAACTGTATAGTTTCTCTCTTGAGAAGGAAAATGTAGATAATATGTGAAGGTAGTCCTAAACTGGGATGGCTATAGTTCATTAACTTTAGACTTCTACTGCTCAGCATTGGTCTTTAGGCTGAAATAGCTGGTGTATATAAAGTATAATTGGGTGTAACTACCAGCACTCTCTCTTCTTTCCAACCTATTCTTGTAATATCTGACAGTAGAACTCTATCTAAAGCATTAGAGAGAATGGGCCACATTTCTGTTGAATTGCAGCTAAGTGTAATGCCTAAAATAGCATTGTTGCATCTTAGATAAACTAATGCCTTGGCCTGTTGCATCCTCACTGTTATTTTTTTCCCAGCTGACCTGTGCACCTTGCCTCTGGAAGAAGGTGGGTGCAGCAAATTAACCCTAAAATGGTACTATAACCAGAGAGTATTGGAATGTCGGCCCTTTATCTACAGTGGCTGTGGAGGAAATTCCAACCGCTTCAGCTCCAAAGAGGACTGTGAGCTTTACTGCAAGCCCCAGGCAGATACAGGTAGGAGCTGCTGACAAAGCATCCCATGAAGTGTGTTGAGGTTAGTGTTGTGATAGCCAACTAGCAGAGTGTAGAGCACAGAGAAACGTTGCTGAGAGTGAATAATACAAACTGTTTTGTAAAAGTATTTTTACTTTGTTGTATGTGTCACAGAACACATATATTGCGTGGACAACTTGTTAGGCTAACATCATATCCTAACAAAGTGCCTTCGCCTTCACACCTTTAATAGTTCTAAATATTGTAGTTTTCCATGATGTTTAACCATCACTCTCTCTCTCTTTCTTTTGGCAGTTAATAGCACAGTGGATAGAAACAAAACAGTATAAATGCTGAAGTGAGTTTGGAGAACTAATGTACTGAAGAAGAGTTGCAGCTGTTTGGACTCCCTGCCATTCTTATCATGCATAAGGTCTTAGGTATACATCTGGCAGTGACCTGTGACCTGAGAATCACCTTGCTGCCATTTGTACTGCCTGCAACACAGCTGCTTGTGGGTGCATATGTCCATAGGAGTGTGTGTGTATGTACGCGTAGATTGTTTGTGTGTGGGCTGCTTCAGCTGGAGCAGAGAAATGGTGCTATTCTTTTTTTTTTTTAACAGTAGCTTTGTTGCTCTTGATTTATTATTTTTTTAAATTAAGGTGCTTTTTTAATCAAATGGGAAATATATGCATACCATCTATTATGTATAATGTAAAGAAGAGACATATTTTTTAATTAGAGTTCTTTAACTTATTTGATACTGGTTAACTAATGACACGTGGAATGTATTGTGGCCTGACCAAATTCTGATTCTGCCTGCAACTTGCAGGGTTATAGATCTATATATTATTCCTCTAGGAGTAGATTAATAAGAAGCCAACTAGACAGTATCACCCAGGCTAATCCTGAGAGGCTAAAATGTCTTTCCAATCATAAAGATACAAAAGTCTTCTGATTCACAGGCAGTGCTAGAGTTCTTTCCATAAATTGATTTCATTATGAGCAGAAGTTATTAAGGAGCACTCCCCTAAACTGTTTTTTTCATAACTTATGACTTTTTATTGTTAACAAATAAAGTTTGGGGAATGCCAGTTTTTTTCTGAGCCTGAGATATACAAAATAAAATTGTCACACAATGGAATATCTTTTCCCAAAGCATTTTCTTTTCCCTGCCATCAGTTTTCCAAGGCCTTTAGAGTACTAGAACCCCTTAATCTTTCAACTCTTGAACAAAATAATGTCAGCTGTTTGGATTTAGTTCTGAATTGCTTTGTGCCCACTTCACAAACTTCATGGATTAAAATGGTGGCACGGCTGGCAAAATTCAAAGTTGCAAAGATTCATATATTTTGTATTGTGAAAAATAACTGAAAAATTAAATTTGAATATTGAAAAAAAATCATTATCCATTTCCAGGAGCAGTAGAAGTTCAACTATATGACTAAGAATTGTTGCATCCTGTGAATGTGCCTAATATTTTACTATATTAATTGAAGCTAAGGTAGATCATCATATCCATTGACAAAGAATGCCATATGCCTTAGAGAATATTATTTTTAATGTCTTTTGAAATACTTGGAGCTCTAGGATAACTAGAGCTAGTTTATATATGGCGGCACTATATAGTTATAAAAAAGCATTATTGTTTTCCATTTTTTTCCTTACAATTGAACTTACTTTGAATTGCCACTATCTATAGGTAGTCCTTGACTTACGACCACAATTGAAGCCAAAATTTCTGTTAAGTGAGACATCTGTTAAGTGAATTTTGCCTCATTTTACGACCTCTCTTGCCACAGTTGTTAAGTGAATAACTGCAGTCGTTAAGTTAGTAACATGGTTGTTAATTGAATCTGACTTCCCCATTGACTTGTTTGACAGAAGGTCACAAAAGGGGATCACATGATCCCAGGATACTGTGACCGTCATAAATATGAGGCAGTTGCCAAGCATCTGAATTTTGATCACATGACCCTGTGGATGCTGCAAAAGTCATAACTATGAAAAATAGTCATGTCACTTTTTCCAGTGCCATTGTAACTTTGAACTATAACTAAACAAGCTGTTGTAAGTTGAGGACTACCTGTAGTCTATTGCTTCTTTTCCCTCTTTTCAGGGCCACTTGTAGACATTTAGTGCCCTAGGAAAAGTTCTATTCTGGCGCCCCCTAAAGTCTGGATCGTCTTCTGGTTGTTAGGAATTTCAAAAGGGCACCCTCTTGCCTCTTTCTTTCTTTAGATTTTCGAGCCCCTTACGATTTTCAGCCCCAGACAATTTTTTTCTTTCCTTAGGCATTGATATCTTATTTACACTGCAGAACTATATTTAATCCTCAAGCAAACACAGTGACTCACAATGTGAGCGGTTACCACTTTTAAAATTTTTTATTTGGTTTTTTTAGAAGTCTTTTCAATTTTGGTGCCTCCTAAAATTTGATGCCTCTAGGACTGTGACGGCAAACCTGTGGCACGCGTGCCGGAAGTGGCAAGCAGAGCCATCTCTCCGGGCACGCGAACTGTCACCCGCTGCTCTTCCGGGTTCCAGCCAGCTGGTCTTCACACACACGGGAGTGCCGGAAACCGGAAGAGAAGCCACCGGGTGCACATGCGCGTGCTAGGAAGATGATCTTCCAGTTTCTGGCGTGTGCATGCGCACCGGCCAACTGGTCTTTGCACATGCATGCACACTAGAAACTGGAAGACCAGGTGGCCAGTGTGCATGCATGTGCCAGAAACCAGAAGATCATCTTCCTGGTGCACGCATGCACACCAGGCTACTGCTCTTCTGGTTTCTGGCATGCGTGCACATGTACGCACCCCTGTTTCGGCATTCGGTGCCAAAATGGTTCACCAACACTGCTCTAGGACAATACCTACTCAGCCTTAACCTAGAGCCACTCCTCTTCCTTCGGAAAGACATGAATGTGTAGATTTTACCTTGAGATGGCAAAGAGTGTTTCTACGGATTTCTGCATAGAAAACTGTTGTTTCAGAAATGTTCTGTAGAACCTCATCCACCATCCTGAATGTCATCAGGATCGTATCAGAAGGGTAATTAATTTAGCCTCTTGCAAAACTGGTGTCTCACCTGTGGTACCTTAAAAATTAAACATCAATTATCTACTCATTCACATTGTTAAAGTGCAGCAATTCTACGCCAAATGTGGATGATAAGTCCAGATAAACTACAATAAACTAACATGGGTCGTGTCTATTTTCTTCTCACCAATACGCTTAAAAAAGCAAAAAATGTTGGCCAAAGAGAGCAACCTTGATGTACGTATATATGGTGCTATAGCTATTTATCACTGTTGTATTTTCAAAATATTGAATGTACATATCACTGCAGAATTTTTCTCTGCTATATGTAAGATTCTTCTATTAATGATATATGGTGCAAAAGTCTGAATGTGCTAATCAAATAAAAGTATACAATACCTCATTCTTTCAAGTGTTTATTGACTTTGTTAGGCCCATCACAGATATTTTCCCCTACCTCTCAGCCCACACATCAGACTGCAGCATTTGATCTGTAGCCTTTGGTCTGAAGAAGCTACAGAATGCTTTTATTTTGTGGTCCTACCATCCATATTTCCCCAATACTGAAAGTGGGCACACTTTAGTGGAATACTTATGGGACATTTTTACTAACATCAGTGCAATAGCTGGAGTCTGATAGCTATAAAATGGACATATTTCTACGTTCATTACATAATTTTGAAACTTTAGGTGACCTGTACAGTTGTTCTTTTATTTTTTTATTTTGAGCTTTTTTTTAAAAAAAAGTACAAGAATACAAAAAATAACCAGTACAAAAGGGCTGTGAAATACTAAAAACAATAGTTTTAGTCCTCAAGTTATCAGACTGGGGAAGAATGCAGTATATAGCCAAATTCGATTCACTATCTCCTGTTGGGTACAGAGTCAGCCTTCCATCCTTACTGATTAGATTCTGAAATTTCAGGTGAAAAGAGGCTCTATCAGAAAAGCAACTTTAAAAGTGTCATCAATCCAACCAATTGCATTGTAATGGGAATTGGATCTAATTCTTTCCCTTGAGCAACTGGTCATGCTCTCTAAAGATACTCAGCTGCCGAAATAATACCATATATGCTCTTGCAAAGAAATAAGTATTGTCACCTCCTTTTACTGAACCCTGATTCCAATGTTTTAAGTACTTTGAGATAACAGTGGCTGGCAGTTTGGTGCAAAGTACACAGAGCATTTATATTGCGTGCTTAAAGGACACGGTAAGAAAAGGCTCTCCTTATAGCCACTGGGATTCCTCGCAGGGTTGACCATGTTCTTTGAGGACACAAGCTATGGTAGGTGTCTTTTTCTTGGGGTATATTCCTCTTAATGTCAAACAGCAGTGGTGGAAGGAGTGTTTGCAAGGGTGGCCAATCAGTTTCTTCACTTTCCACAAGAACAATTCACCACCACAAGGAATTTTCATTACCATGTCACTTAATACTAATAATAAAACAGCAACAATAATAAATGTTGACCCTAGTAATTAGTGAATGCATCGTAATTATTCAGAAAGCAAATGCTGAAATAGGTTTTGTATGATACAAGCAATTGTGGTGCTGGCTAGATGAGCATTTTCACAGCATACTAACCATATGTTTTCAGCAGTTGTACTGGTACTGAGAATGTATTGAACTAGTGTAGAAAAAAATATGGAGTGCATCTTTTAATTCCTTCAACTGACAATACCCTTTTGTCTGATCAGAGAAAAAGGAACTGCAGCAATTCTTTTAGTTTGCCCTTAAACTTAGCACAAAAAAACCCATCTTAATGAACATGCTAAACATAAGAAGGTTCAATGTAATGCAGGTGTGTCTGACCTGCAGTCCATAGGCCACATGCAGCCCCAGATGGGTAACGTGGCCCAAGATTGTAAACTTTTAACATGGTTATGTGATTTTTGGCAATAGTTACTATCTTACACATTTTGTATAAGGCTCAAAAGTATTCCTCTCCACTCAAGGCAGCCCAGGCAAGACAAAAGGTTGGACATGATGGTGAAGTGATTAAGGCAACAGGCTAGTAACCAAGAGATTGAGTTCTAGTCCCACCTTAAGCACAAAGTCAGTTAGATGACTGGGCCAGTCACTCTAGGAAGCAGGCAATGGCAAACTATGTCCAAAATCTTGCCAAGAAAACTACAAGGACTACACCAGGTAGTGACCAGGCAACGATTCAAAAATCACACACAAGCACCAGCAAGACTACAGTATCAGTACGTATCTTGTAAATTTGTTTCTGGTACTAATTAACTTTGAAATAAAAAATGAACTCTAGAACATAGTTCTAGAAGAACAGATGTGCATTACAGACTGATTTTCCTATGTATGATTGGAAATTTTGGGAGTTGAAGTCCACTCTTGTGGAGACGTCCTGGGTTGAGGAAAGGCTTGGTCAGTTAGGATTCCAGGCAAAAAAGTTACTCAAGCAAAACAGAAAATACACAGAATTTAATTGAGGACAGAACTCCAATAGAAGAGAATAGCTCAGGTTAGAACTCAGGAGTCTTTGGTGCTCCCTGAATTTGGTAGTTTGCTTGCAAACATTCCATTGCCTGACTAGGTAAAATCATCAGTGCTAGTGAGTATGGACTTTTCTCCGTTTATATACAGTAGCTTCTCCAGCCATTGATGGTGGGGGTGTGGTTTTCTTCTTGTAGTTTCCTTGATTGACTTGTTTTCTGCTTGATTGTTGTCTGGTTGTCTGTTGTCTTGATTGTTGTCCTTGTATATCTGGAGGAGTTTATGCTGGAGAATATGTTATGGTCTTTTGTTTTCTTAGTTTTTTTACAGTCTGTTTTGAATGGTGTGTAGTGGTTTATCTTTGTGTCTGGCTTTAAACAGCTTTCAGAGGAATTTTCTGTCAATGGTACCTTCAGGCCCAAACTGGTTCAAATCACAAGGATAGCAAGCAGGTTTCAGAATTGTTTACTAGCAGTGGATCAGTGATTCAGCAAATTGTGCAGTCAGGTCATACTCTAGATGTCCCTGTTCTGTTGAAATACATTTCTATTTTACCTAGTAATTATTTGTAACTTTGCATTATATGAAAATTTTAGGGCATGTCAAATTTTTCAACCTACAATTTCCAAACATTAGGGGTGCTCAAAAGTTGTGACATGCCTTGGGGATAAAGATATTTTGGTTACTTTAATATAATTTGAAGGGCTTGGTAAGTACGGTAACTACATAAACATAACTTTTTAATACTTTGTTTCATTGCATAAGCTTAATAATTTTCTACGGAAATTTGTGTTGCTTTTTGTCCTCTTTTTGGTGACGCTTGTATAGCAGCCCTACAAATTTGTGACCCCATCTACTTCCAAGCAAATCATAATACTATATATGCAACAAACATAGCCATCACACTATTTCCTTTAGGGTCAGCAACAATATGCATAGAAAAGAAGACCAGAAAAAAAAGCGAGCTAAAAAAAGAGACGTAGTTTTATTTTAGTTAACACCATCATTCATTATTTTTCTCTTATTATTTTCTATCTTTGTAACCCATGCTTTTTTCTATCATATCCATATAGTATTTCACGAATTATTTCATTCTTTACATTTCTTATCTCTCTGTTTGAGGTTCTCCCAATTCCATCATCACAATTTTCTTGGCCTGCCTTTTCTTTTCAATCTATTCATTCGTTGTATATTTGTTTCATGAATAAATACCCATTTATTATCTTTGTATGCTCAAACCACCTGAGCATATTTCTTTTATCAGTGACACTTGTATATTCAATTCACTTTAATTCAGTACCAATTTATTTTTGATCCTCTCGTTTCATTATGCATATTTCTGATGTACCTGATGCCCTGCATTCATCTAACTTTTGCTTGTTTCATTTTCATAAAACAAAATGAGCAGAGCACATCTTACATACAGCTACTGTGTTTTCCTGAAAATAAGACCCTGTCTTATATTTTTTTGAACCCCAAAATAAGTGCTTGGCCTTATTTTCAGGGAGGTCTTATTATTTTGGGACACATGGAGCAAGCTGGGGCTCCTCTTGCCGTCTTACCTGATTTCCAGCTCTCTGTTTAAATATTTTCAGGGAGGGCTTATTTTCGGAGAGGCTTATTTTAGCGCCTGCGCTCAAAAGCCCAATTGGGCTTATTATCAGGGGATGTCTTATTTTCAGGGAAACAGGGTATTATCATTTCAACAAGTACTCTTTCATCACAACAGTCTGCATGCCAACAAGTACTACCTTTCTACCAGCATGTGAACATCTCTCCATCCATTTCCCCATCTTTGGTAAACATTTTACTTAGACACTCAAATTCACCTTTTGCCCTGGAGTTTTTATAACTAGCAATCATTTATTCTGTTTCATTGTTAATCCTACCTCCTTTGTCTTTTGACACATCCATTTTCAGAGCCATACTTTTTATTGCAATCTTTAAATCAGCAAAAATACAGCAAACGTTCTCATTTCAGGCACTTTTGAATGGATGGGTGAACAGAAACAATGCCAGGCAAATTTTCTGCTTAATATAAAGTCACAGTAGGTTTTCATATTTTGCTGTCACCTCTTCTATCAATCATGCTAGCTGTGGAATTTTGGGAATTGAAGTCCACGCATTTTAAAGTGAGCAAGTTTAGAAAGCACTGAACTAAACCATCCTGGAGAGCTGACTGGCCTGTTTCTTAAAGACCTCCAGAGATTTCCCCATCCCCTGCCAGGTAATGGAAATGTAAAACGGTTGGAATCTTGTTTATTGTGCAAACAATGAAACTTTTTCAGAAACACAAAAATAGGTAACAATAGAAACGGCAAAAGTGGGGGGGAGGCTATTTTGGGACAGAAAAATAATCAGGGTACCCCTCCCCTCCCCGCTGCAGATATATATATTTTCCCTGTAAAATAATTCCAACGAGCATACAGACCGACAGCTCCAAAAAATAGTAAAGAAAAGGGAAAAAAATCGAGGTTTTCAAAAAGAAACGGAGATTGTCTGGAAAGAAACCTCCATCTCTTCTCCACCAGCAAAAAAAAGTAACGTAACGTAATCTAAAACAGTGTAAACGGGAGGCAGTTTCCCTGCTTGCCTCCAATGAGCAGAGTGGTGCAAAGCACAGTCTTCCCTGCCTCTCCACTTCCGTCCTTTGTCGCCTTGCCCGAGATGGGCTGCCAGTCTTCCTTTCCAGCCTGAAAACGTTGCCCTCGATCATTGGCTTGCAAGGCCCGTGACGTCCCGTCCCGCCTGTTTCCCGTCGTTTCCGCCTTTCTCCTGGCAGCTACGTTAGAGCTCTCGCCAGTCCGCCCGCTGACGAGTGCGCCTGCGCGTCACTGAGATGCTGAGCTGTCTCAACTTTGTCTTGCTGGCAGGAAGTGGCGCCTGTGCAGGAAGTAGAGATTTCCACGCAGATGCGGACTGTCTACCTAGCGCTGTCGTTTCCCGTAATTTCTGTTCTGTCTGTCACAGCGTCTTCCTTCTTCCTTTCCCTTTCCCCTGGGCTAGGGTGAGGTTAATCTGGGATCTTCACCCGGTTCTGCACCTCCGCGGACAGGATGCTAAAGAAATTTGACAAGAAGGATGAGGAGTCAGGTGAGTCTATATAGACCTCCAGATTTGATGCGTGGCTACTCCCTCCTCGCTACTCCCAGCTTGCAAAGAGCTACCCCATCCTGGCTGCAAAAATCCGGATAGTAGCAAAAAACGTTTCGGACTTTTCAATAACTCCCCTTGGCTTCCAGCTAAGGTAGCAGCCCTCAGAATATTTGCAGGATCTCCAGCGGCTGAAATTACAGGAGCTGCAATCCAACGTACCGTGGAATGAGTAAAGTGCCCTAGACTAGGAAGGGAGAGAAATACAACCAACCTATTTTATGAATGAAATGTTACTGCATCAGAGGGGTGTTTGGTGTGAATTATGAATTGCAATTAATAAGAATGTACCCACTCTGTCCAATTCTTGTTAAGAGAAAGTACTACAGATAGTCCTCGACTTACAACAGCTCATTTAGTGACTGTTCAAAGTTACCGCGGCACTGAAAAAAGTGACTTATGACTGTTTTTCACAGTTACAACCATTGCGGCATCCCCGTGGTCATGTGATCAAAATTCAGATACTTGGCAACTGGTTCATATTTATGATGGTTGCAGTGTCCGGGGGTCGTGTGATCTCTTTTTGCAACCTTCTGACAAGCAAAATCTATGGGGAAGCCATATTCACTTTACAGCCAGGTTACTCAGTTATCAACTGCTGGGATTCACTTAACAACTATGGCAAGAATTGTAGTAAAATGGGGCAAAGCTCACTTAACAAATTCTCACTTAACAATTTTGGACTCAATTGTGGTCATAAGTCAAGAATTACCTGTAGTGTCTCTTGATTGTGCTAAATACAGCATAGCATGATTTCTTTAGTCTAAGAAAAAATGACATAACACTGACAATTAGATCTTATAATAGCGTAATTTTCACTTTATGAGTAACCCTATAAAAGAATGAATTTTCTACAGAAATATAGAAATATTTAATCTACTTTTTATTTCCTAAATGGCTATTAAAAACAAAAGAAAATTTAAATTTAATTGTACTGTAAGCTTCCCAGAGTCACTTTTCAGAGTGATGTGGGTGACATATAAATTTAAATTATAAATAAACTTTTTCCCCCTGAAACAGAGATTATTGGGTGGTTACTCTCTCTCAGCTCAACCCAATTCACAGGATTGTTGTTGTGGGGAAAATAATGTACAAGACTATTAGATACAATTGTTGTCTTGAATCATATTTTAAAAAGGTGTGATATAATAATTGAAGTTTGCACAGACTGGTTAAAAAATAGCAACAATGGTGCATTGAAATATCGGCAAGAAATACCATTTGTCTGCAAGCAAGAACCAGTTGGATTACAAAATAGACATAGTAATAGAAAATGAAAAAGCAAAAGTGCTCTGGGAGAATTCTTTAGAATTCAAGCAGACAAGGACCTGCCACATAACATCCCAATCTTAACAATTGTCAGTAAGAAAGACGAAAAGTTCTGGATAATGGTCACGACTGTACAGCAGAATAGAAGAGAAAGAACTGGAGAATAAAAAAAACAAACACAAAAATAAAAGTAGAACAACTGTGGCAAAGGAAAGCAAAGATAGTACCTATAGAAATAGGTGCCCTGGGTGCAATCCCAAACCATCTGGAGACTATTTGAACACCATTGGCATTGACAAAAATCACCATCAGTCAGTTATAAAAGGCAGTTTTACTCACAACAGCTTACATCCTGCAACAATACTTTTAACACCATCAAACAACAACATTGTCTATCCCAGGTCCTGGGGAGGGGCACTCGATAAGTGGATAAAATGCCAAATCCAGGCTAAACAACTGCCTGACTGTACAATCAATCATAATCATCATAATAAAAAGGATTGATGTTGGGTAGTGAGCATTTAATTATTGGCTAGGAAGAAAGTGTAATGAATAGTTCCATGCAATAATTGACTTTACCATATAACTTTGAAGAAAGATACAAACATCACAGTGGAGATCAAAATTAAGGAACTGAAGATGAAATTACCATAATCTGCTCAGTACATCAGAAAATGATATTATAACTTGAATAGGCACAGAGATGGCGATTTACCTGGTTAAGATGATAGAATAGTACCTAAAGGTTAAAATATTTGAGGATCTTCAGCTGTGGGGTTAGAAGGGAAGTCAAGGAATATAACAGAAGAGTTACTTTTTCATGATAATTAAAATTTAAGTCATAATGAATGGAAGGAATATCACAAGAAAAAAGAACTATTAACATGGACTATTGTTAAATCAGATAATTTGTTTATCATGAAAGTGATGGGCATCTATTTGGACAATTTTAAAAGAATTGACATGGAGAAGAATGTTGTTAATAGCTGTTGTTTATAACTGCTGTACTATATAGATAATTCTCAATTTATGACCACAATTGAGCCCAAAATTTATGTTGGTAAGCAGCACAGTTGTTCAGTGAATTTTGTGAATCGTTGAAATTATTGTAATTACACGGTTGTCAAGTGAATCTGGTATCCCCCATTGACTTTGCTTGTCAGAACATCACAAAAGGTGATCTCATGAACCTGCAAGCATCATAAATACATGCCAGTTACTAAGCATCCAAATTTAATCATATGACCCTGGAGATGCTACAAGATCATAAGTGTGAAAAATAGTTCTAAGTCACTTTTTTGGTGCTATTGTAACTTTGGTCATTAAATGAATGTTTGTAAGTCAAGGATTACCTGTATGCTACCTCCAAAATCAGGGACTACATGCTCTTGTAGCCCCTGATCTTAGAGGGAGCATATAGGTAATCCTTGATTTACAGCCATTCATTTAGTGACCAAAGTTATGTGGTATCTCCAGGACTGTATCGTCGTGTTGCTGGCTTCTTTTGAGATCTCCAGGACTCTTGTAGAATGCAATGCTGAGCTAGATAACTCTTGGTTCCATTCCAGCACAATTTTATGGCTTTTTTAAAACCAACCTTGTCCCTGTCATGTAAAACTTCTCTGTATCTTATTCTTTTTCCTTTCCCTACTTTTCCATCCTCAAATGCACACACTCCATTCTCAGAATCCTTGTCTTGTAACCCAGCTTCCCCATATCGAGAAACATGAGCGGTGTATCGAGATGCTAAAGAAGTGACCAATTTAAGCAACAGCTGCAGCTGACTGGAAGCTGTGTGCTTCTTATATGGTAGCAAAGAACGTGCCTCCCTATCTTTTAATTTCTCATTGTAGCATTGAATATCCTTTTAATAATAAAATATCATTATGTTTGCGAGTTGCATTGTTCCTTTCTTACGTATTTTTTGCATTGCATATGAAGTTGAGAAATACAGAATGATACTTGTCCTTTAATCGCAATTGGTCTCACTTAATTGAAAGGCTACGCTAATATTTTGTGACATTTCAGTTCCATTTGCAATTGAAAGGGTTAATAATTGCTTAGAATGATTGCATTTCTTTCTCTTTTAATCACTCCAACTTTTGTTATTAAGTTTCTTTCAGGAATGTTAATTTTTATTAAGGGGCAAATGAACCTGGACATTCCCAATTGAATTGAATTTTGCCCATGTGAAAACCTTGATCATTAATTAAATTGACTATCTTACATTGCAGGGGGAGGCTCCAATCCATTCCAACACTTGGAAAAAAGTGCTGTGCTGCAAGAAGTAAGTTCCCAAATAATGCCTATCTTCTTCTAAGGCAAAAGCTCCTGAATATGTCCCAAAATTCTTATGTCTACATTTCTCTGTCCTAGGCCCGAGTATTCAATGAGACACCTATAAATCCTCGGAAATGCGCTCATATCCTCACAAAGATTTTGTATCTCATAAACCAGGTAAAAGGGAGATTTTATTTAAAAGGGTTTTATTATACGGATTAAACAATCCTGCTCTGCTTGCCAACATTAAAGCTAAATTGCTAGAATTCCTTCAGTTATTTTTTCAGTAATAGAGGAGCTAGCAGTTGCATCAAAGAGCTCCTGCATGATCTGAGGCAACATGAAAGGTGACTCATTGTGGTGGGATCATTGCCTCTCACTAACTTTGCCTCTCAGCTGGGTTAACTCTAGTCATGAGCGTCTCTAGTCATGAGCATCTCTTCCCCACCTACTGGCACAAATACTAGCCAATGTAAGGTTTTCCTTCCATTCTAGGGAGAGCATCTTGGTGTGATAGAAGCCACCGAATCGTTCTTTGCAATGACTAAACTGTTCCAGTCCAATGATGTAAGTCTTTCATTGTGCATTTTGGCATTTACTTAGGCTGGAAAGAGGATGTAGGGCCTCTGTTTGGAAGCTCCATTGTCATGGGTATTTCTGGGGATAAGATTACACACATGTACAGGATAAGCTTTTGATCCCAAGTATGGTCAGTTTATTTCTTAAATACTAATTAAGCACTTTCTTGGAAAACTAACTTGTAAGTATATTTGAAACTTATTCTAGTACATCTACAGTGTATGTACTTTTTATGGGTGATGCTTTACTCTTATCTCACAGTTAACTTATCCCTACTAACAATCCTAATTGCTGTATGCCTATTGTTCTTATACTTCTTTCCATAAGCCTATGTTTTTAGTTTTTAGATATCCTTTCTATACATACTTTATTTTCCAATTTGAACATTTTGTGCTATTGAATCCCAGTTTTCCTTTGGAGATAACCCATCCCCTTTTTTTTCTCCTTGCGTGATCTTTTAGTTACAATTCCTTCAAAAGGGACTGATGTTGCCCCCTCTGGCTTTGGTAGCTGGCTGCCTCTAGTCTAGTCAGAGCTCTGCTGGGCCTCTGAACGGGTGGCCTTGGTAGTTTGCTGAGCTCACTAGAGATTGATGTCACTGTTGGGATGACAACTTTGCCATCTTGCTCTCACGATGGCTTGATGCCAGGCTCCATTTGCACGTACCATGTGTCTCTTGACAAAATATTTCCTATTTATTTATATCCTATGTTGGCTTCTCAGTTTTGATTTGTGTCATCCAGATGCAAGATCTATAGGGACCTCATCTTTTCCTGCAATATTGGCCACTTTATATGTCCTGTCAATATTTGTGCATTCTAAGTCTGTGGTTTGTTCTCTGTGTTAGCCAACTCTCCGCAGAATGTGTTACCTGACCATCAAAGAGATGTCTAGCATTTCAGAAGATGTCATTATAGTAACAAGCAGGTAATTTCCTTCTTGAATCAATTGAACTGTATAACATTTCAATCATATAAGCTGTGGGGGAGGAGCAGCAGTACTAAAAAGAGATAATGAAACTGGAGTCATTAGCAAGTAAAAATAAATGGTAGCTTTAAAAGCATTATTGAAATGCTTATATAAAAAACCCTCACCACTTAATTGGTTTGAGTAATCCAAACACATATAGAGCAAGGTACGTTTTGATATGTATTGCCCTCCTTCTCTCTCATGTCTTCCCAAATGTTTTTGCTTTTTAATTATATGATTTATAATTAATAATAATTATAAGGAAGTAAGGTTAATAATACGTTAACTACATTCAAAATATTAAAGGGATACCTACCAATGTTAGTCAACAATAACTTTGAGTGTATATGTGTGTTACATACATGTGTGGGTTGTTTCACTTGTCTTAGCATGTGCTGCACACCTAACTATTGGGATCTATGAAGCAGGGTTAATGATTTAGTGCAATGGGTGAATCTGAGCACACTCTCTCAGTGTTTATACATTGAAATACTACATTGATAATATGCATTGTGTATATCTGTGTGATATACCCAACATCTCTGTATTGAAAGACATTATGCTCCAATGGAGATGCCCAGGGAAGCCAATTCTTGGAGTCTAACGCCTGATATAATAAATACATAATACTAACATCTCTATTCCGTTTTTGTCCAGCTTAACAAAAGATATGACAGGAAAGGATGACAACTATAGAGGGCCTGCTGTGCGAGCACTCTGCCAAATTACAGACGTACGTATGACACTTTTGCATCTTCTGCAATCCTTGTCTTTTTACACCGTCCCATGATTACCTGCATCTTCCTTTGTTTTGTTCTTCCCTGTCTTTCTCCTGCATTGTTTGCTCCTTCACTATGATCTTTGTCTATTCTTGGAAGTCTCGGCAGATGTTCTTCTATGTCCTTTCCAACCAGCCTCTATTGCTCTGGCTTCCCTGCAGACCACCATGCTGCAATCTATTGAGCGCTACATGAAGCAGGCGATCGTCGACAAGGTTCCCAGTGTGTCCAGCTCTGCCTTGGTGTCATCTTTGGTACGTTAATGCTTGCAGAATTTATGAAATAGGCGAGAAATTTTGAGTGTTCATTGTCCAACAGGACATTTTTTTAAAAAATGCAAAATAATATTGGAAAACCTCACCTGGCCCAGGCATAGAAAGAATTTACAGATGAATAGTTCTTTCTCGATTCTGTGAGTAGTAGAATGGTGCACAGCCATTCTTAATTGTTGGAGCAAGTTGTCTGTTTGGAAAAACCAAAGATGTGGCTGTGTGTTTGTTTTTGCTAAATTATTTTAAAGGCACAAACTGTATTTTAGATCACGAATGAGAGAGAAAGAGAGAATAGAAAAATGATGATATAATGCAACTCCTGGCCCTAAAACTTCTAATCTTTTTGGAGCCATTCTGTGCCAATTGCAATGTTTCTGTTTGACATTTGAAGCAACTTCTTGATATGTTCTCTGGTTTTCTTTCTTTACAGCACCTTTTAAAGACGAGTTTTGATATAGTAAAACGTTGGGTGAATGAAGCTCAGGAGGCAGCATCTAGTGACAATATCATGGTCCAAGTAAGAGTTTTAAAGCTAATCTGGAGTGTATAATGCTGTGTGGTCTGATGAATTTATGTGTACAAATATAGAAATAAGGTTGACAGATTATCTTCCTTTGCTACCTTGTTCCAGTATCATGCTCTTGGCTTGCTGTATCACATTCGTAAGAATGATCGCTTGGCTGTCAACAAGATGCTAAACAAGTTCATGCGTCATGGGCTGAAGTCACCTTTTGCCTATTGCATGATGATTCGAGTCGCCAGTAAACTGCTTGAAGAAGAAGCTGGAGGGTAAGAAAAGGACATCTTTCTGTCTTCAAAATATGTATGTTAGGTATGTACAGTAGATCTATAGCATGGGTGTCAAACTCATGGCATCACATTGCTGTCACGTGATGTTTTGTGATGTTTTTTCCCTTCACGGAGCTGGGATGGGTATGGCCTGCGTATGATGCATGCAGCCCGTGGGCAGCCAGTTTTACACCCCTGGTCTATAGAGCCAGTTCAGTGTAAGTGATTAAAGGCACCAGGCTAGAAACTGGGAGATCATGAGTTCTAGTCCAATACATGTCCTCACCAACACATATCCAAGCCACACCCCAATACATGTCCAAACACTTATTCTGTACCATATTGTAGTTTTTGGCCTCCAGGAAAACCACAATTGCATAATCCGCCGTCTCTGTTGATATGTCTATAAAATATTATAGACATATCAACAGAGATATTAGCAATCTCTTAATTTTCTTAATATTGCTAATCTCACAAAACAAGATTGAGCAGGATGAATTATCATCAATTTAGTAATATTTTATAATCTGCAATTGTCTGTTTAAATTTAAAGTATGCTGGTGTTTGTACCATCTGATCAGCAATTTTAACCCAATACTTTTAAACTGAACTTTTGAGCACAGAAAAAAGAATCAGTCATCAGTGTTTAAATTGAAGTGGATGATAATGGATATCTGAATTTAATATTTCTTTTTCTTGTGTTTTTTGTTTCTTGTCCTAGCCGGGATAGTCCACTGTTTGATTTCATTGAAAACTGCTTACGGAACAAGCATGAAATGGTGGTCTATGAAGCAGCATCGGCCATCGTTAACCTCCCTGAATGCACAGCTAAGGAACTAGCACCTGCTGTGTCTGGTAATTGTGACATTTTGTTTAAGGATTTCATGCTTAAGTTTGCTGAGTTACTTGACAGTATTGGTTTGGTTTATTAACTCTAAATGAAGTTTTACTGGCTGCAGAATGAACTTCATTGCTGTGTTTCTGTAAGGTTACTAACACTTTCAGCCATGTTGCTTCATGTTTAGATGTTGGACTATATTGCAGAGTAATATCAATATAGTGACAACTCATAGAGCAACTTGTTGCTCTAGTGAAGAGTGTGTGTGTGTGTGTGTGTGTGTAGTATACTTATCTCTGTCTAATGGTCTCAGTGAAAGGGCTTGATCTTGCAATATAGTAAAAAAAAATCAGTTTTTCGAAAGAGGATAGAAGCTTAATGAGGGAAACAAATAAGGAACTGAAGCAGATACTACTTGTAATCCCCAGTGGATAGTTTATAAAATATTAAAGTAAAATGTAAATTTATGCCTTCTTTGGGGCCTTTTTGAATGATATAAGCTGGTCTTTTCTGCATAATTTTCCCATTTCCCTGGTATCTTATGCAATGAGGCTGCTAATAATGGATCTGAATCATCCTTTCATAAAATGGTGGGATTAACGTCTTATAAATGTTACCTTTCCTAGTGTTGCAGTTGTTCTGTAGTTCACCCAAAGCAGCTCTTCGGTATGCAGCCGTCCGAACCCTCAACAAGGTAAGATGGATCAAAGAAATTGAACCTGAAATCTAGAGCATAGCCTTAGCAATTGCTTTCTGAAGACTCAAGTTTGGAATCCAAGCATTTCCACTCCGGCTGCTGGGTATTCTAAGTTCCTCATGTGAGGCCCAACTTGTGGCAGTGTAGGTAGATCAGGAGATCAACTCTTGCTTTGTGTTTACCTATGAAATTCTCTTCATGAAGGAAGCTTAATTTTCTTATACTTTGCTATCTTTTTGGATACTTAGCAAATCTTATTTTTCCAAATAAAGGCAGAATGACTTTTGTATTTAAAAAAGAGAGAGAGAGATGTAGATTGTTTCATATCCCAGGATCAAACTTTGATTGAAGATCCTGGTGAGTAAACTCTAATTTTACTGAAAAGAGAAGAATCTGGATTAGTGGAAATTGTGGTCTAAAAAGAATAAGATTGAAGGAATGAAGACGGAATGAACCAGAAACAAGGAAAGGGGTGGGGGAATGAGGAGCACATGGCTAGACACATTCCAGGCATAATAGATGTATCTGGCTCATTCTCTCCAGATACACATTAAATTTATGTACATTTAATTGTATATCAATGCTGTCGAGGTCACCTGATTTGCATGAGGTAAATTCTACTTTGTTTTCCCTTTATTAGGTTGCCATGAAGCACCCGTCTGCTGTGACTGCCTGTAACCTTGACTTGGAGAATCTCGTGACCGACTCCAATCGCAGCATTGCTACCTTGGCCATCACAACTCTACTGAAAACTGGCAGTGAGAGTAGCATTGACCGTCTCATGAAGCAGATCTCCTCATTCATGTCTGAAATCTCGGATGAGTTCAAGGCATGGAAAATTATTTGTGTTAGGCCTTCATCGTGTTTTGTTTTGTGGGATGGAATGGCTGATGGGGACAATTCTCGTTGTTCATGGTTCTTGTTTAATTCCCCGATTTCATCTAGGTTGTGGTGGTTCAGGCTATCAGTGCCCTCTGTCAAAAATATCCACGCAAGCATGCGGTCCTTATGAGTTTCCTCTTCACAATGCTACGTGAGGAGGTAAGCTTGGCTATTTGAGATATTGTCATTATTCCTGACTCTTTGCTGTGTAGAAAAACAAGAGCTGTCCTTCCATACTTGTGTGCTTTGAAATTGCAACTTGTAACAGAGCAGTTTTCAATTTCAAACGGTTGTAGCAAAAACAGGAGCCACTCTCCTTCAGTCTATGTTCTTGGTGACTTTGACAATTCAAGGTATCTGCACCTCCAATATTGTAGAGTCAGAGTTGGCTTAGACCAACTCTGCACTACTATATATTTCACAGGGAGATAGGCTTCCAGTGATCCTCTGATAAGTAATAATTGATGATCTCAGCCTAAATACACAAATGTTTAGACAGATGGGATTGTGCCTATAGCAGAAGTGTTAGCCCCATTTCCAGAAATTTCCTTTCATTTCCTAAGAAATGGATAAACATATCTGTACGCGCTGAAGGCCAGTTCCCCAGGCTGTAGGAAGAGAATAAATCAGTGCCTATTTACAAAGACATGAAGCAGAGTGGAGTAAGAAATGAACAAAGATTGTTCAAAGAAAAATACAATGATTAAACCTGAGTTAAAAATTAGCAACCAATATTTGTTAGGAACTTTAATTGTGTGTGCTAACAGGCCAGTTTTCTGGAACTACACAGCATAATTAGATTTTTTACTTTTCACCATTCATTTCCAGACAAAAGAGTTCACATAAGTGGAGATCTTTCTAGAAAAGTAGAACAGAAACGTAAATTCTTCCAAGGACAGAAATACAAATTGATCCACAATATCTGGGGTAGTTTGATCAGATGTCTTCTATGTAATTCTTGCAGTACCCTTTTACCATAAGATCAAGTCATAGGAAAAAACATGAGTTCATACAGATTTTAGTCTGGGCTTGCCTAGACGTGTCTTCTTTATAAAATAATGAACTAGCACATGAGGAAGGAAAGCCTAATCTGTCATTCTGATCCATTTTCCTTACTACTTAGGGTGGCTTTGATTACAAACGAGCCATTGTTGAATGTATCATCAGTATCATAGAAGAAAATGCTGAAAGCAAGGAAACCGGCCTCTCTCACCTATGCGAGTTCATTGAGGATTGTGAATTCACTGTCCTGGCCACCCGAATTCTCCACTTGCTGGGCCAGGAAGGGCCAAAGACCAACAATCCTTCAAAATATATTCGTTTCATTTACAACAGAGTTGTCTTGGAACATGAAGAAGTCAGGGCAGGTATGTGCACTAGAAAAAAACATGCCATAAGAATGTTGGAAACTTAAGTAGGTTATTGCTCTACCTGTTTTCACCATCACCATCATCATTACTAACTGGTGGCAATTTTCTGGTGTGCCCAAGCAAGGATTTTTTACAGTCATGCTTGAGAGATCCTGAAAATTGGACATTAGACCATCTGCTTGCAAAGCAAATTGAGGCACAGCTTTTCTCCTTTGGATTTGTTGTAGCAATTGAACTCTTTTATCACCAGATTATAGACAACATTTTGAAATAAACACATTTTACTTAATTTCTTCTGAATTTCATCCACATTTTTCTACATGTTGAATAGGTTGAGAGAATTGCTAATTGAGCTAAATGGGGATCAGATACTAGGACATATTCAAATACCTTAAAGAATTCTACCTGTTAGCTTTAGATAAGCACTCAGATCCATTTAACTTTGGAACTGTTTTAATAATGTTTTCCTAACCATATTTGGCTGCATTAACATTATATACAAATAGCTAAATAAATGATATTTAGCTATTTGTATATAATGATATACATATCATGTATAAATAATGATATAAATATCTTTGTTGTCTTTTCCAATTAATCACTCCTTCTACCTTTTTTCACGTGTTTGCAGGTGCAGTGAGTGCTCTGGCTAAATTTGGGGCTCAGAATGAGGAAATGCTACCAAGCATCCTAGTGTTACTGAAAAGGTGAGCTTTGGGCATAGCAAATTTGGAAAGCATAAAGATGCCATGTAAAAATGTAGAGTTAGTGAAAATTGGGTCTGTACTGAAGTGACAATAAGACTCTTATGACAGGGGTGTCAAACTCGATTTCATTGAGGGCTGCATCAGGATTGTGTTTGATCTTGGGGGGGGGGAGGGGGGCGTGGCCACCTCGACATCACTCGTGTCAGGAGCACCTGTGGTGGCCCAAGAGCTCTGCCAGCAAAATGGGCTCCCAAGCTCTGTTTTTGGCTGCGCCGGCCTCCTGAAACCCTCTGCCAGCAAAAACGGAGCTCAGGAGGGCCACACACAGCCCTCCCGAGCTCCGTTTTTACTGGCCTAGAGTTGCAGGGGGCCATTGCAGCCAAAAATGGAGCTCAGGAGCCCATTTTTGCTGGCAGAGGCACCACGGGCCAGTCCTTTGCTGTTTCTAGGGCGGCCCCACGGGCCAGATCTAAGCACCCTGCAGGCCGGATCCAGCCCCCAGGCCTTGAGTTTGACACCCCTGCTCTAAGATGATTAGATTCTATATCACTGGGGCACATTGAGCATATTTTTGAGCCATTTTCCAATTGTCTTACATGGCCAGTGATTGGGATCTGATCATAATTTCTAAAGAATGTTAATGCAAGTCTATAAGTCCTCAAATTATAACCAGTCACTTAGTGACTGTTCAAAGTTATCACAGACTCCCCAGATGCTGCTTATGACCCAGTTTCAAAGTTATGGCAGCCGCAACACCTCCACAGTCACTCATCTACCAAAGGGAGATGAGGCCATCTCTAGAGGGGGCGGGAATCAGCTGGTGCTTGCTAACCCCTAGCTTCCTTCCATTGCAGGTACAAAGTATCTTGTCCCACTTTTATGTAAGAAAACAAAATTATTTGCACACATTTTTATCCTGTTGTTGTAATGTGTCATGTTATGTTTCCTGATTGGTTACACTGATTTAATGTTCTAGATGGGGGGGGGGGTGTCTAAGGAAATATACATTCCTCCAATTGAGCAGAACCCTCTCTTTTTTAAAAAACTTCAGGTGCGTGATGGATGATGACAATGAAGTCAGAGACAGGGCTACTTTCTATTTAAGCGTATTGGAGCAGAAGCAAAAGGCCCTCAACGCTGGCTACATTCTGAACGGTAGTCTAAATTCATTATTCATTGCTTTTTTAAAAAAAAATTAAGTCAGTCATATTGATAGACCTTCAGACATGATAAAACAAGTAAATGTTAAAAATTGTTAAATGCCCTCAAGTTTACAACATTGATCTCAGAGTAAAAATTTGTAAATGGCGACATTTCGGCAAGGTGGAGGCTATAAAACTTTTAAGCCCATTTGAAAACAGAAATTTTAAATTGCTTAAGAGCTAAAAGCAATCTGATGTAATTTGTTCAGACTTCATAAAGTTATAAATTGCCCACATTCAGACTAGAAACAAAGGCATACAGTGGAGTATTTTCCTCTATCCAAACCCTGGAATGATGCAAAAAATTTTACTCGTGACTTTCTTTTTATTTATTGCCTTGAATACTTTTCAAGTTGCATAGTAAGTAATAGTATCTTCTCATCATCCCAACATTATTATGTCAGTGATGAGGGCAAGCCTTAAATCACCTCTGTTGATTTGGTTATTTATTTAATTAAATTTCCAGGCCACCCAACTCCAAACAACTCTGACTGACTAATCAAGGATTTTGATGGAATAACAATTCCAACCACCCAAGGGAACAAACCCAGTCTTCCTCCTCTCCCTCCAGCTCCAGTGATGTCTGAGAGACAGTAGAAGATACTATTAGTCACTAGCAGGGAAAAGGCTGTTTTTCCTTAAAGTCAATCCTTTATGCCCATCTCCATTCTGTTTGAGGGTTGGGTCAGGAAGCTCAAGTGTTGTGACAGCCATTTAGCGAGGTTGTAGGTAGGGTTGTAGCACTGCAATAGGTCTGAGGGGGACTCCTATCTTGAGGAGTCCACAAAATCTCACTGGGGCAGCGTCTGTTCCTCTTATTTTCCACCATTCCTTCTCCATTATACAGTTGTTTTGTTTGAGTTGGCTGAGATAAGCATTCACTTGTGTGACCATCGTTCTCATCTCTGATGTCTTTGCTGGTCTGTATGCTGAGGGGGTCATTGAGCAGGGCGAATGCCTTCACTTCATAATCTACCATATGCATCTCATCCCCACTGTTGAGCGACCTCAATCCTTTATGTTTAAGACACAGCCATCAATTTCTTCCTGAAAAGGAACAAAAGGGAAGAGTGAATGCATGATTTCCTATTCCCCTTTATCTCCCAGTAGCTGATACATTTTGGTTTAGGGCAACATTCAGAATTCAAATGCCTGCTGGCTGGAAGTCTTCCTTTGATTGATGACATTGATGGTTCTTTCTGAATGCCGTGTGGGTGAACAGACATGGCTAACACGGCATGAAGAGCAAAGGGGGCGGGTACCCTAATTTCCAGCTCCTCTTTGGTAGTAACATTTGCTGTCTGACAAGACTCTACTTTGATGCATGGCAGAGCCCCCTTGTCCCCTGTGTTTGAGCCTTAAATGGAAACAGATGTATACCAGATGTTGCTTCTCCTCTAGGGATTACAGGTTTCCAGAAGTAATCTTTTGAGGATATGCTTGAAACACACACATTCATTAGGCTAAACAAATAGATGTCACTACACTTGGAAATAGACACCAGAAATGAAGCTGGGGGGGGGGAGTATTTCAACTGGTAAAAACCCAAGCTCTTTCAGTAGAAGGAACCATAGGGAATTACAGAAGAATAGAGTTGCCTGTGCTCTGATTTAGAAGTTGGCAAAGACCTGTCTAGTTTCTTGCATTTTGCAAGGGCTCAACACTTCTCTTTTCCAGGACTGACAGTATCTATCCCTGGCCTAGAGAGGGCTCTGCATCAATATACTCTGGACCCCACTGAAAAACCCTTTGACCTCAAGTCCGTTCCCTTGGCAACTGCCCCCATCATTGAACAAAGAGGAGGTAAGAGAAAGCAATAGCAATAACACTTAGACTTATATACTGTTTTACGGTGCCCCCTTTACAGCCCTCTCTAAGCGGTTTTACAGAGTCCGCATCTTGCCCCCAACAATCTGGGTCCTCATTTTACCGACCTCTGAAGGACTGAAGGATGGGAGGCTGAGTCAACCTTGAGCCACTCAGAATCGAATTCCTGAAGCGAGCAGTGAGTTAGCCTGCAGTACTGCATTCTAACCACTGCCCACCATGGCTCTCATCTTAAAAAGGAAAGCAATTTTCCTGGTCTAGGATAGAATCCAGCTTTTTAATCCTTATCAAAATGTTTTGGGTTTGATTTGAGAGGGGAAATTTTGGCAGTAAAATCTATGATGTTATGAACTGTTTGTCTTTCATTTTATTGGACATCTGAGAGTACTTCATTTCCCCTTCCATTGCCAACCAATTTATATATATATATTTTTTTGATTTTATTTATATGCCGCCCTTCTCCGGAGACTCAGGGCGGCTTACAATGCGTTAAGCAATAGCCTTCA
>JANHZT010001821.1:65610-76347 GCA_032468215.1 Stegonotus admiraltiensis | reverse complement strand
CCGCCATCCCGCCTAGGTCTACCCAATCGGAGTCCAAACCATCCCGAATTTGAGCGACTTTATCTTGCAGATATTGTATAAAATCCTCGGCCCTTCCTTCCAGAGGGTCCTCCCGCGCTCCTAGATGTAATAAGGAGAGGGTCACCCTGAATAGGGTGGCCGGGCGATTATCTGCAGATGCAATAAGAGCGGAAAAATAATTAAATTTTGCCAGTTTTTTTTTTTTTTGCTTTGATTTATATGCTGCCCTTCTCCGGAGACTCAGGGCGGCTTAAAATATGTTAAGCAATAGCCTTCATACTTTTCACCACTAGGTAGGTCTTGAGATAAGACCTCACCTGTGTTCAGTCCGACTCGGAATGGCTGGTCCTCCAATCACTCTCTAGGCGTCTTTTCCGGTGCTTCATCTCCCTCAGCTCCTCTCAAAACCAGGGAGCTAGGTGAGATCGGTGCTGGGTCAGAGGCCGCAAAGGCACGACTTGGTCCAAAGCCCCGGCGGCCGCCCTATCCCAGGTGGCCACTAGGTCTTCCGTCGAGTCGAGAGCCAGAAACTCAGGAATTGGCCCAAACTCCGTCTGGAACCTGTCAGGGTCCATCAGGCGCCTGGGGCGGAACCATCTCATCTGTTCCACCTCCCTGTGGCATGGTATGGCGGTCTGGAGGTCCAGTCGAAGGAGAAAATGATCAGACCATGACAGGGGTTCGGTCACTATATCCCCTACATCCAGATCATTAAGCCACTGTCCAGAGATAAAAACCAAATCCAGAGTGTGTCCCCCAGTGTGAGTGGGGCCATGAACTAACTGGGTCAGGTCCATAGCCATCATGGAAGCCATGAACTCCCGGGCCGCCTCAGATGCTTCGCCGATGGACGGCAGATTGAAATCTCCCATGACCATAAGCCTGGGGACATCAACCGCCATCCCGGCTATCACGTTAAGCAGCTCAGGCAGGGAACCAGGTACACGATCAGCAAGCCCACCTGCACCCCTTGGCCCCACCTCACAAAGAGGGACTCACATCTGGTTATCTGAGGTACAGTGGCCTCCTTTGGATCTAGATCCTCCTTAATAACAACCGCCACTCCCCCAGGCCCTTTTCTAATGATACCAACAGCTTGACTTCCTCCTTTCACATTTTTACAAAATTTTGCCACTCATTCTTTCAATCAGCTGACTAGCTGATTATTACACACACACACACACACACACACACAAAGTAGGGCTACTATATCTAGTCTGCAAAAACCCAGATTACTAGATGATAGCAAAGAGGTTTTTGTAAACATGTCTGAAGTTCCGCAGCCCATGAGACCTCTAACAAAGATAAAACTCAAGCTACTTATAAGATATAAATACACAGAAGCATATATTGTTCATGGGTGAGAAATGGGGCATTGCATATTCAAGCAAGATGCACACATTCTTAGCTGAATCGGTGCATGCAGCCTCTTTCATGAAATAACTTTTTAAAAGTCTGATTTTCTCTTTTAAGCAGCTGATTAATTAAGGTTTTTGCTATTTAAAACACATCAGCATTTACAATACCAGGAGTGATATGCACAGGGTTTTGGAACAGTCTTTGATTGTAGAGCAATCTTAATTTTATGTATCTATGCATGCTTCTTCACAATATTTCCTTTTCTGATTTATGAAAGAATGCCAATTCTTCTGAGCGTATCCTTGTAGCCATGCGTTGGGGCCTAGTTCCAGCTTGGTTCAAGGAATCTGACCCATCTAAAATGCAGTTCAACACTTCCAATTGTCGGAGTGATACCATGATGGAGAAATTCTGCTATAAGGTTAGTTGTATAGTTTGGGGAAAAAGTCTTTTTTCCTTCCAGCCATGACCTTCGTGACTTTTGGGTTACACATGAAAACTGGAGCTTTGTTTAAAATATGCTACCAACATCAAGATGCTGCAAACGCTACATCTTATTTTTTTTCTGAAAAAGGAAAAGCCCAGTTAGTGACATCATTTCAAATGCTTGACAGAATGAAATATTGACTTTTAAGACAGATCCGTAGAACTACAGTAGTATAAATAAGCCCATTAAAAACTAATATAAAGGCTGAATATAATTACTTTTTTCTACAATGTTTTTTCTGAAGGATCAGATTATTGCATAACTGTTAAACAGAATCAGGAAATGATATACACATGATTAAGGAAACATAGTAAATATCTCCTGGAAAGCTAAGTGTATAGCAACAAATAACCTCAAGTTTGGTCTATAATGACTTGGTATCTTAACCAATATTATGGGAAACTACTTTTACTGCTTTTTTTGTTTATTTTATCCAGTTGCATTTTCCTTCCTTTTTTCCCCAGACCTCAAAAGAATTGGAGTAGGGGAATATAAAAACAAGCACTGCTGCAATCTAATGTAAACAAATGAGGTTCTTGACCCTTACTTGCTGTTTTATCAGTATAATTCTGGAACATGAATAAAATCCTGTTATTCTCATTAGAGAACAAAATTCCATCAGAAACAAACCAAGGCAGAAAATATCTTATTCCTCAGATCATTTATGAATCTGGAAGCTGATTTCATAATTCAAATCTGAAGTGTAACGTATTGAATAAACTGGGAGCTCCAGTATAATCATTTCTTCTTGGGAACCTCCTGGTCTTTCTTGTAAAAGAAGCCTTATTTTGAAAAGGAAGTTGGTATTCTGAAGAATTCTGGCTTTGCATTCTGACTGAGTAAGGCTTTCGAGAATTATTAACCACAAATTTGTCTGATGAATAAGGAGAACACCAGTGTTTTTAATGGGCTTATTTACACGATTGTAGTTCTACGGGCCTGTCTTAAAAGTCAATATTTCGTTCTGTCAAGCGGAATGAAAATTGCAGCAGAAAATTCAGAACAGTTAGCAAAGATTAGCTAATTTGGGGTGGGGGGAACAATTCTTCATTTCAGCAAAGAAATCACTCATGTATTTTAAATGATATAGTGTTTATTTTCACACAACAGTGAATGTTGAGGACTTACTATATGGAGGTCAAAATAGTGTAATGATTAAAATTAGAACTTTGCACCAACCTGGATCTGAAGGAGAGATGGCAAGGTGGAGCACAGGTGTGCACTCATGTAACACCTCTTTAAATCATATGTAATATTCCTTGTCCTGGGATTGAATGGCAGTGTCAAGCAAACACAGGAACTCTGCAGCAATTATTGACAGATGTTATGTGTTTCTGTGCATTTTGAACCACCTTTCTCCCTTTGAATCCTGATTGCTGCACAGTCCTAATTAAAACTTAGAGTGAACTCTGAATATGATTTTATAGCCTGCTGTATGTGGTAGTATTATAATCTACCAGCAACAACCATAAAATGTATCCTTTTAATGCATTTGAAGTTAGCATTGAATAGATTGCTATTAATCCTGCTCTTCTCTTTTTTCCAAAGGTGCCTCTCTCAAAAGGCAAACGGTGTGTGGTGCTGGCTGATGGCTACTATGAATGGCGACAACATAATGGACAAAAGCAGCCATATTTCATTTACTTTGCCCAAACTGAGCAGGAAATGGTATAATATTATTGCAATTGTTACATTTCATGCTGATGTTTCATTGATGTTTTTTAAAGCTATCCCCATAAAGGATTATTGCTACTACTATTAATGTTAGATTTGTCAGACAGAAATGGATGGAACTGTGCCTTTACATTTCCCCCTTTTTGTCATAACTGCCACAACTCAGGTTGAAGATAGTCATATATTATCCAGCTTGCTTAAAGACTTGCTTAAAGTTGAGGAAATGTGGTATTCCTAAGCATACATTCTACTTCTTGAAACACTTGAGTCCCTGGGCATTTAACAATTCCAAATGTATCACTGGTAAACTCTGCAATAACCTGGCACTTATACACAGATCAGCTTGACATTTCCAGGACTGTTTAGAATAATGAATAAAATGTATTGCTAAAAACATCATAGCATGAATAAAAGTACATGATGTGAGAAATATCTGGAAGGACAAACAGGGCATTTTGCCTAGCACCTAAAAGAAAGTAACATAGGCACAAAGCAAAATTCCCTGAGGAATGGTGATAATACAACTAAAATCTAAATATAAATAAATAAATTTAAAAAATGGAGCTGTTGTGACAGTGGTTAGAATGCAGTATTGCAGGCTAACTCTGCCTGCTGCCAGAGTTCGATCTTGACCAGCTCAAGGATGATTCAGCCTCCCATTCTTCTGAGGTTGGTAAAATGAAGACCCAGATTGTTGGGGGCAATATTCTGGCTCTGTAAACTGCTTAGAGAGGGCTGTAAAGCACTAAAGATAGGGGTGAAATCCAGCAGGTTCTGGAGAACCGGTAGCGGGAATTTTGAGCAGTTCAGAGAACCGGAAAATACCGCCTCTGGCTGGCCCCAGAGTGGGGTGGGAATGGAGATGCTGCCACGCCCAGCAAGCCAGTAGTAAAAAAATTTGGATTTCACCACTGACTGAAGGGGTATATAAGTCTAAGTGCTATTGCTAAAATTATTAACATTGCTTCATATGACAAAAACCTGGAAACCAGGCTAAGCTGTAAACAGCTTATCAAATATCAAATAAAGTTATTTGAATTGGATTCTGAAATCAGTAACCGAGATAAGTTTCTAGCACCTGATTTTACTACTAAAAATGGTAAATTATTTGTGAACACCTTTTTTCAATGATATTCAGTTTTTGAGCAGTCTTCAAAGATAACCCCACATATGATATTATGTAGTAATCTAAGAAATTATCAGAGCCCGGACTGGCAAACAGATTTAATTTAGGTAGTTCACAAGCTTAATTTATAAAATTTTGTTCTCTAGTGTCAAAACCGTGAGTTATGAGTTAAATTTCAGTTATTGTGATATAATTATGCAGCAGTAACAGATTCAATAATAATTTGATGTTCTATGCAATTATAATGGTGTTAGTTAAGGACTAGTAAACCAAAGTTTATTTGCAAGAAGAGGATAAGAAATCTAAAGATGTGGTGTTTGTCTGTTTAAAAGGTGATCCTCTACTGTCTTTTTTTTTTTAAGTTCACCAAACCAGAAATGGAAGATGAGGTTGAAGATTCCAAAGGGAGGAAGCTGCTTACCATGGCTGGGATTTTTGATTGCTGGGAGCCCCAGAATGGAGCAGAACCATTGTACAGTTACAGTGTCATCACAGTAGCTGCATCTGAATGTGTAAGATCCATCCATCACAGGCAAGAGAGACATGACTAGAGAGCGCTTCTCACAGAACATACTGTAAAATGTAGTAACTTAAAGATAATGCTTCCTAAATTGCACTTCCTGTTGTCTAATTCTTTCTGTATTTACCAGACAGTGTTCCAAAGGTGTTTTTTCTGGAGGCAACTGGACTTCCTTGTTTTTTTTTTGAAGATGTTTCGTTTCTCACCCAAGAAGCTTCTTCAACATTCTTCTTCTTGGATGAGAAGCGAAATGTCTTCAAAGAAAAAACAAAGTCCAGTTGCCTCCGGAAAAAGCTCCTTTGGGACAACCATGATCTGGATGAGTGAGAATCACTACAGACTTTTACCAGATAGTGTGTTTATTTTTAAATATCAAAGTCAGAATATGAAAGGTTATCTAATCTTATAAGACGGAGGCTTCTTATAAGATGCCTATATGAAATAGGCATCTGTGGTGATTTCTGTATGACTTATTCAAATAGAAGTAATAATTAAGCTTTGTTCTAAACCTCCTACATTGTTTGATCAGTGTAATCCTTGGAGAAATTGAGTAAGCTTTTAATGAGGGTGCTGCAATATCAGACCTTTGTTTTTTTGCTGAATTTGATTTTTAGAATCTGGTTCATACTGATGCTTTGTCTTTTATGTTTTCTACTATTACAGGTTGTGGATTAGTTCAGATGTTTTTTTCCATCACTAAAATCTATGTCTTTCTACTTGTCTAGAATGCCAGCTATTCTGGATGGGGACGAAGCAGTTAAAAAATGGCTTGACTTTGCAGAAATACCCACAGAAGCAGCACTTCACCTTATCCAGCCCACAGAAAACATTGCCTTCCATCCTGTGTCGACAATAGTGAACAATTCCCGAAATAATTCACCAAAATGCATTTTACCCATTGAATTGGATCCCAAGAAAGTATGTTTGCATTTCCTTTTCTAGGATATATATTCAACCTCCCAATCTATTTTACAATCCTGTAATTTTATGGCGGTCTCCCATCCAGATATTAAGCATGGCTGACCCTGCTTAGTTTCTGAGATTGACTAAGATGCTGCCCCCTGCTTTTAGGCTAAGCATCTCTATGCAAATGTCACATTGATGTTACTGATTGACTTGGAGAGCATGAAATTCCAAGATGGAGTGCATGTTCAGCTTCTGCATCTGTATTCTGTTTACCAGTTCATAGGTAAAAAACATTGTTTTAGGGTCTTCATCAAGCTTTCCTGGATAAATTGGGGTGTGTGATCCCGATAAACTGAAATTGCCTTCATCAGATACCGTGTTTCCCCAAAAATAAGACCCAGTCTTATAGTCTTTTTGAACTTGAAATAAGCTCTTGGCCTTATTTTCGGGGAGGTCTTATTATTTTGGGGTGTTATGGAGCAAGATGGGGCTCCTCTTGCCGTCTTACCTGATTTCCAGCTTTGCATTTAAATATTTTGGGGGGGAGGCTTATTTTAGTGCATGCGCTCAGAAGTCCAATTAGGCTTATTATCAGAGGATGTCTTATTTTTGGGAAAACTCTATAAATTTGTTTTCTTGGGTGGAGTGGTTTGGGAATCTTTTCTTTTCAGTACAGGTAGCCCTCGACTTATAACCATCCATTTAGTGACTGTTCAAAGTTATAATGGCACTGAAAAAAGTGACTTATGACTATTTTTCACTTTTACGCCCATTGTAGTATCCCCACGGTCACATGATCAATATTCGGCCACTTAGCAACTGGCTCATATTTATGATGGTTGCAGTATCCCAGGGTCATATGATCACCTTTGTGACCTTCTGAGAAGCAAAGCCAATGAGGAAGCCAGATTCACTTTGCAACTGTGTTACTAACACTGTTCCTGATTCATTTAACAACCATGGCAAGAAAGATAATAAAATGGGGAAAACCCACTTAACAACTGTCTCATTTAGCAATGGACATTTTGGGTTCAATTGTGGTCGCATTTTTCATTTCACCAAGTTGGAGTGTGACATGAAACAACTAAATTGTAATACCAAGATTCACTAAACTAGTCTGTGGTTTTGAATGGAATAGTCATAAAAGTCTTATTTTTCTTATTTTGTATCTTCCAGAATACCAAAATCAATGCAAGCAGCACAGTAATGCTGAACTGGTTAAAAAACAAAGGCCCCAGGAAACATGAGAAGGATGAAGACAATTTACCAAAATGGTCCAGCCAGTTCATCCAGACACCACCGTGTAAAAAAACTAGCATGGACTTAATGCACCAGTGGCTCAAAAAAGATGGAGAACCTTCTGCAAAGCAACTGAAAAAGCAGTGATAATGTGGTTACATTGCTTATTACCAAGCCTGTTCTTAGCCAAAGAGGGTCTTACGTGTTGAGTTATTGCAATATTTAAATCTCCTGATTTAGATTGTAATACAGATATAATCTATAAATAAATTATAAGACTTCAGATATGCTTCTTTCCTGATGCTGAGTAGAAGGGCTTTGACATTTAACACTTAAGTTTCTTTTGTCTGAAACAAATAGGGTATACATGTTAATGCAGCATTGACTTGACCTTACCAATGTTGAAAAGGCAATAATGTTCCAAAATATGTAAGAAGTAAAGGGTTTAATGTTATTTTTTCTCCTCCAAGGACACAAGCAGAGATTTGGTTTGTCATGGTTACCATTATAGTATTCATTCAATTCACTTTGTAGATTGCTTCATCTTTTATGGGGGAAAAATAGGTCACTGTTAATGCTGGAGATTTGCTGCTGCAGTGAGAATGATAATTTATACTGAAACCAGTTCACATTTTTGCCTTTTTAAATCTGTTTTAGAAGATGTGGAATGTCATCTGCAAGCAGTATACAAATATAATTACTACTGGTTGGGAAGCTATTCCAAAAGGATCTTGTTTCACTATTTTGGATTTATTATTTGTTCCAAACCTTTGATAGTATTGTTTAACAAATTCATCAAAGCTGTAATGATGATCAGGCCACCACTGTAGTGAATATTTTGAATAGGTGGTAGGAAAATAGCAAGGAAGAGAGAAAGAACTTTAGTCTTGTTTTTTGGGGGGAAATGAAGATAGGTAGCAGTAGTGTTGGCTGTATTAAGGAGTAAAAATGCAATATTGTAAACTAAAGTGTTATAGGGTCAAGAGACAAAGACAAAATGTTAGCTGTTTACAAGGAGTTACACAGGACTCAAGGCAAAGTGTTGCGGTTCAGCCTAAGAGACATCAGGACCACTATTGTCAAAAGTGACAGCTGGATGGTTAAAACGGTACTTCAGAAGATAAATCCACCTTTATGCATAGGATCAACTTATTCCACCCACAGAGAGCTAGAGTACAAGGCCTGAATAGGCCTGAAATTCATACAGATGTATATTCTTCACAAGATCCTGGGCTAAAGAGAGAGGAGAGTATTTAATTTTTTTCATTGGTTACATGATCATTTGTTTTATTAGGTATGAAGAAAAATAGTTGGGCTCCAATTATTCATAGTTCCACTGAAATGCATGAAAAATTGTTCATTAAAATAAGGCAAATTTGGGATACTTTTAAAGGTTTTAATACATAAACAATGCTGGCAGTATAAATAAAAATTTTGTTCAGAATTAAACCTATTCTGACATCGTTAATTTCTAACCTTCTGACAACAGCTTTAGAAATAAAAAAGCATTTAGCTATCCCGTTAATGTTTGCACACATACTACAATTCCTACTAAATACAGTAAAATACAATTTATGGTGAGAGTTACTGTAACATATCTCCCTTAAGTTGATATTTATAAAAGCGTACATTAATATATACAATCAGAATTCTGGGCATTTGATTATTCAGTGCAGAAAGTATTCCCAATCCTGAAGAGTTTGTACTTTTGCACCAATTCATGTTGTAACCATTTTGAACATTCTGTAGTTTGTGCCATCCCTTATAGGCTTCTTGTGCTATCATTGGGAATGATGCAGGATTGTCTTTCCAATTATTTAAGAATGGCTACAATTGGAACTGAAGAAGAGGGGTATTGTCTGTAATCAGCTTGCTAAGATCTCCTTACCGGATAGCGAGAGAAGTTTAGGTCACGGAGGGATGGAGTTTCTCCATGGCCTTGATAGCGATTAGCTCCAAAAACATCCAGAGCTAAAGTTAAAAAGTTAAAAATGAGCATGACCATCTGTTTTCATGAATGGAGATCTTTTGTGAACACTTCCTTTGAAGGCTCAGGTGAACCCTTTTGGCCATGGCAACAGTTTTATGTAATTTAATTACGTGTGTGCTAATTTATAGTTATGGGAGTAGGGAGAAGAGTCTCTTAAATATTAGTTGCACATTTGGTAATAATTTTATAATTTTACAGTGATTGCAGCTGTTGCTGAAATAGCTGCCTGGGGTGGGGGAAATCTACATTACTGAGCAGCTGATTATATTTCTCCCTGCTTTTTATTGGCCCAGTTTATTGAATTATTCCAAAAATTCTCTTCCTCACTTAAATATGTATAACCTGCTCAGTACAAGGAAACTTCCAAGTAACAATCTTGAATAGCAGTTTGCTATTTTAGTTAGTTCCAAAAATTCAAGAACTCAAGGTGATGTATATAGAGCTCCCTATTTTTCTTAACAGCAATCCTGTGAGAAGGTTGGGCTGAAAGATACTTGAATATGCTTCACAATTTGTAATAGTAGGACATGGTAGACAAACATGTAAGTAAATCATGCATTATAGGGTTAGGCAGAGAGTTGGACTAGAAGACCTCCAAGGTTTCATTTTGATTCGATCCTATCTTATCCTATCATATCCTATTCCATCCCCAATCCCAATCTGGCATTTGATCAGATATTTTATTACTGTTATTATGATTGGTTGCACAGTCAGCCAGATGTTTAGATTGGATGAGTCCTCAAAGATCTGGGATACCCAGATGTTTGATGGTGTTAAAGGTATTGTGCAGGACATAAACAGTTCCAAGTAGAGCTTCTTTTTGCAACTGACTGATGGTAATTCTGAAAACAAAACCATTATTCTTTTGCCTTTCTCCAAGTTTGTAGATCTGATGGGGAAGAATTAATAACTTTTCATTTCTCCATATTCATACACCACTTTAAATGCAATTTCTTCTCCTTAGCTGCATGATGCTAGAACTCTGGAAAAAAATCACATTCAAGAGGTTTGTGACTTTAACAACAGTCACAAAACTTCTGCTAAATGTGTATGTCTATTTATCTTCCCTGCTTCTGGACTGAGCAACCTTCGCAAATATCCAAGCCACAGCTCCAACTAAGTTTCCACAAGGCAAACCAAAACTGGACCCCGTCCACACGCAGTTTGTTTAGATATTGCACAAATAAATACAAATTGGAACAAACCCAGCCCACTCATTCTTCTTAGCCCACCACATTTTGTGACAAACCTGGCATTTCTTTACATTGACTTTTACAGAGTGGTTGGGCAATACCGATCCTTCGAATGCATTTGCACTTGTGTCAGTTAACCACGATTGGCCGTTCCAGGTGACAATGCACTAGAACAGGGGTCTCCAACCTTGGCAACTTTAAGACTTGTGGACTTCAATTCCC
>JANHZT010001821.1:22872-34597 GCA_032468215.1 Stegonotus admiraltiensis | reverse complement strand
CCAATAGCTTCTTCATTTCAACCTGAGCTACAAAGATTCTCCTTTATTGGTAAACAAAGGGTCTATTTGTCAGGAAATTATCTCCTAAATCTCCTCCTTCTAATCTGTCAACAGTTGGGAACTACTAACATTATTCACTACTAAACATTTCATTAGTTGTATAAAACATCATGTAATGTTATCAAATGTGCACTTTCCTATAAATTTTAACATACTTATTTAACTGGTTAAAAATACCATGAAAAAGTACCTTTTTTAAAAAGATAAAATGAGGCCTATCAATAGCGTGTTTGATATAACCTATGAAATTTGAAGCATCTATAAAAATTAGCACTCTGTGACAGCAGCCAGTGCATAGTTATTACAAATATAGAAAGTCCCAACATTAACAATTGGTATTTCATGTATGCATACTCTTGTCCATATCCTTTTGGAGTTATGGTTTATTTCTGACACAAAAAAATGGTAATTCATAGGAGGCTAATTACTCAAAGTCTCATCATTGTACTATTTTGAGAAAAAAGGATACTGTAAACCAATGTTTTCCAACTAGTAACTTTCAGTATGTAGATTTCAACCCTCAAAATACTCAACCACAGTACCACAATTTAAAAGTGTTACATATTCCAAATTTGCTCAGGTTGGAAAAGACTGCGGTGGCTATTTTAAGGTATCACTCCATTGCTGATTTATTTCTTCTAATCTAAGACATACCAGTCTATATATGTAAGTTCATTTTCCCAACTAAATAACTTTGCCACATGCCTTATCATGCAACAGTAAACTTTTGGGGGATTTTGAATTCCAGTCAGATGATGATCTAGGGGATTGTTTGCTGTTTGCTATTTTGATAAAGATAATCAAGGAGAGATAACGGAGGTTAAAGAATTGAATTTTAGTATTTGCACATATGAAGCGAGCTATTGATAATTCTATTTCTTTATTGCTGTATTTCTCTTTATTCCCTCAGGTAACCATAGGAACAGTACTTAGCACAAATGTGCACAATCAGATTACAACAACATGTGTGGGCTCAGAATGCTTAACCACATTCCTTCCTTCATGGAGAAAGCACTTCATAATTTCTTTTCTCTATAAGATCTCACTTTTATTGAAGTGTGATTTTAAACCCAAGTTTTGCTAGTTTCTCTGAAAGAGAGTATGAAGCCAAACAGTATTTATTTTATGGGTTCTGAATGAAGACAGATCAAAGTGATTTCTTGGATGACAGTTATGATACCAACTGTATCTTCTTCAAACCAAGCAGTAAGGCAGGAGTGCCAAACTTAAGGCCCGCGGGCTGAATGTGGCCGGCAGGGCCACCCTGGAAACAGTGAAAACAGGCCCTCCCAAGCTTCATTTTTGCTGGCAGTGGGTTGCAGGAGACCGTTGCAGCTGAAACTGGAGCTCAGGAGTCCGTTTTCGCTGGCAGAGCGTTCGGGCCACTACAGGCGTTCCCGAAAGGAGTAATGTCAAGCTGGCTATGCCCATTCCTGGCCATGCCCCCCTGCCCCAAGATCAAACACAATTCTGATGTGGCCCTCAATGAAATCAAGTTTGACACTCCTGCAGTAAGCACATTAATAAGCTTCCTACAGTAATTTAAAATAGGATTTACCTGGGAATAGGCTTGGCAAGAATGATCAAGATGGTTATTTCCAATTATTCTCAGAACTTGCAGGAATCATTCTGTATAGTTTTCCATAGAAAGCATAAGACTACCCTTAGTGTAACAATGAACAGTGAGTGAGCCTTCCAGTCCAGAAACTTCCATATAATAGAAATAGCACTTAAGACTTATATACCATGTTTCCCTGAAAATAAGACCCTGTCTTATATTTTTTCAAACCCCGAAATAAGTGCTTGGCCTTATTTTTGGGGAGGTCTTATTATTTTGGGGCGTGTGGAGCAAGACAAGATCCTCTTGCTGTCTTACCTGATTTCCAGCTCTGTCTCCCTAACCCTAACCAGAGGAAATGGTGGGGACCGGCTGTACATGCATTTAAATATTTTCGAGGAGGGCTTATTTTGGGGAAAACATGGTACCACTTCACAGCCTTTTCTAAGCGGTTTACAGTCTCAGCATATTGCTCCCAACAATCTGGGTCCTCAGTTTACCCACCTCGGAAGGATGGAAGGCTGAGTCAACCTTGAGCCGGTAAGAATCAAACTGCTGGCAGTGGGCAGAATTAGCCTGCAATACTGCATTCTAACCACTGTGCCACCACGGCTCATAATGGACAGAAGCACTCTCTTACATGCCTTTACTTCTTCAACAAACATTGATTTTTCTCAAACTAGACCCTATCCACTATTTTGCTTCCAGCATTTGCACATCTTAAAATTGTTCTATTCATTTTCCCATTTCTACTTTTTGTTATTTGCCATATAACTTGCAATCATGCACTCCATTCTATTTATTCTCACATTTACTTCTTCTGTTATATACCAATCTTATATTCAGCAGCCACCTTTTAATTCCATTGCCACAGGGAAAAAATCCATAATTCCAATCTATTTTCTTTATTCCATATCTTCTCTTTTAACTTTAATTGTTCCTTGCTTTCTCTGATTAAGCCATTTAACAGCATAACAGAGTTAGAAGGGATCTTGGAGGTTTCCTAGTCCAACAGCTGCTCAAGCAGGAGACCTATACCAACAAACAGCTGTCCAATCTCTTTTTAAAAACCTCCAGTGATGATGGAGCACCTACTTCTGTTTGCAACTATCATTTTCTCTATACACAAATATTTTCCTTTCACCCTTAGTTTTGCATCAATACTTCTTATCCACAGCTTCTTCTACTTTATCATAATACGAACAACATTCTTGTTTGTACTTCTTAGCATAATTCCATGTGCTTTAATGCTTCTCTGTCATACAGTTCTTTCCCTCTGGTCCAATTACTTCCACCTACCCTTCTCTTACATTCACTTCTGATTCAATTTTGCTGGATGATTAATCTATCTTCCAATACCTTTTCCATTTCATCAACTATGGATTAGACCTTAAAGGAACTGTTTTGTAATGGTTTTGATTTTTGTCCTATTTATATCCACCAAGCCCGTGATATTAGGGAAATGTTTGAATCTACATAGATTTTTTGATGCCCATTGATGCCCATGCTTCTTATACAGTGTGCAAAACCTATATGAAATTACTGGAAATATTGATTTGGAGTAAATTGATGATACCTAGCTCATTACTTACTACCAAATCCAAAGGAAATACACTACTTTTATCTGAATCTGGTCTGGATGAGAAAAAGCAAGCTGAAATCAAGTCAGAGGAGATGTTGTTGATAAGGGGAAACCAGAATCAGGGATTGAAGTGGTCATTTTGAATTATGCACCTCTGGAAAAAGCAGATTTGCATCTGAGAGTGCTCCTCATCCCCAATGTATTTACTATTTATTTACTATTAATTCTTATGGTTTATAATTTGTATTGTTATGGCTTTGTTTCCAGAATTCAATGAACCCACAGACCCAACAACTCTACTTTAGCCTACTCTAAAATGTTAAATGAACCCAACCATTAAGGTAGGTAAAAGTGTGCCATTTGCTCAATAGGCAGTATTATGTAATTTTTACTTAGTTCTACATTACAAAAATACTGATTCTGAATTAGTCATACTAGTTGAAGAGTCATTGTTCCTGCTAACAATATATTCTCCCATAAATTTCACAATATTTAGTAATTTTAATGGTTTTCCTTCAAATCTTTTCCTCCCAGAAGACTTCAGAGGGTTGAACGGAATAATCTTGCCAGGATTTAATTATTTGTCATCTAACAATTAATAAATAATGGGCAATCAGACTAATAGATTTGAGAAGGCATGTTACATTACCCACTAAAAGCAACGCTTTAAAAAACCAGCTGCATCCTTGGCTATATATCCTTGATGCTGGCAAAATACTCTTACAAAAAATGCACACCCTTAAGCAGCAACAATAATATCATCATCAGGCAACTTTAAACACAGCTGCTGCATCAATTTTTCATTTTTATTAAAAAACAGATCATAAGCAAATATGCTTGCTGCAAGATATACCAGGCTATATAACTACGGTACTGAAAACTACTAAGTCTATGAAATGCCTGTATGAAAAGCTATACTATTTCAATACAGATAGTCTTCAACTTACAACCATTTGTTAGTGACCATTTGAAATTACAATAGCACTGATAAAGGTAACTTACAATTTGTCCCGATTGTAGCAGTATCCCCATGGTCAACTGATCAAAATATCGGCGATTGGCAACCAGCATGTATTTATGGTGACTGCAGTGTCCCGGGGTCATGTGATCACCATTTGTGACCTACCCAGATGACTTCCAACGGCAAAATCAATGGGGAAGCCATATTTACTTAATCATATGATTCACTTAACAACCATCGCAAACAAAAGTAAAATTGGGTATGACTCACTTAACAACTTGCTTAGCAACATAAATTCTGCACCCAATTGTGATTGTAAGTTGAGACCTACCTGTACACTATTTGGTTATAAAGCCTACCTTAAGCCTCCAGTACACAAATGTGATTTATCTAGTAGAGCTCCCTGAACCAGCTCTCTATATGCTGAGTTTAAATATTTGAAAAGCTCATCAGCAATGCTAAACTGAAAAGTAGGGAAATGTTAGCTGAGTGAAAACCTTTTCTGACTGCTGCATTTCAAAAATGTTAAGATTACAACTTTCACGGTAGCTAGAAATTTCTCCTATGTTTTAGACATCTTAACTGCTGAGCATCAGTCTGCACAATCCTCAAATAGTAAATGTTCCAGTTCTAAGTAAGCCTAGCAAGAATTTATGCTCTCTATACATTGCCTATACTTTTATTTAAAGGGATGCTGACACTCATTAAATATTAATATTTAGAGAATGCAATTGTCTTCTTGAAGCAATTTCACCATGCATCTCAAATAGCTATGCTGGCAGCAGCTTCATTTTCCACTCTGCATTTATAACTGAACCAAAGCTGTGATCAAGAGCAGCCAAGAAAACTGAAATATAATTGGCATGAATGCCAGAATTATTGCCTCTATTTGTCTAAAATCCGCTTCTGAATATCTCACTGCCTCACAGCTATTTATGGTGTCAATATAAATAGAATATTCCAGAGTGAAGTAAAAAAAAGATATTAATTGTCACTTAATGCATTCAATTATCTTCCAAAGAAATACCATCAACCCTCTTAAGCTTGAATCCTCCAGATATTATAAATTACAATTTCCATCTAGCGAGTATACAAGAATAAAACATGAAAAGCAAATGACAGACATAAACTAGGGCTTTCTTAAATAGAATCCTGCTAGATTTCTACACTAATTCCCTCAAAAGAGATGCCTAACAGTATACAAATGTATCTGAAATTAAAGGATCTGAATGGGGTATAACAGTCTTCAGTTGAACTCTGGCAAGACTGGATGGTTCCTACAAGGATTATGCTATCTTTGGTGCTAGATGGGGAGGCACTGCCCAGACAGATCCAGAATGCAATCTGGGACTCCTTCAGATTCACGACTCCTGCTCAAAAAGTATGTTGCAAATGTGGCTGGGAAAGTCTCTGCATTGCACTCCATTAGATCAGGCTGAGAAGGAATACTAAGGGTTTTTATTGGTCAGGGAGTTGCATTTGATGGGTCCCAAGAGATGGGCCTTCTCTGTTATGCCTTATGGAACACTCCGCAGCCCCCACCCCCCAAGTTAGGCTAGCTCTTTTTGTTATTGTTTATGAATTCCCGTAAGACTTGGTTATAAGACTCCAGGGCAATGGAAAATAGAGAAATTCTTAGATGGCTCAACTATAATTGATATTCTTTCCCTCTCTGTGAAGTTTGTATATTTTAAATGTGTTGATAACATCCTCATTTTAATTATGACTTTTATAATTGGTTTTTATCTGTTGTTTTATTCAATTGTTGTATCCACCCAGAGTCACTTTATGTGAGATAATTGGTTGTATAAATGTGATTGATAAAGCCAATATTTTTAGTAATGCTGACAGAGGCTAAGGCAGTGTTGGTGAACGTTTTTGGCACCAAGTGCCAAAATGGGAGCGCACACGTGCCAGAAACCGGAAGAGCAGCCACCCAGCACGAGAACTGCTGCTGCCACCCCCCTCACCCCCAACAGCAGCAGGAGCAGCAAGTGGGGCGGCTGGCCAGGGGCAAGAGGGTGGTTCTCGCACTACCACTTCTGGCCGGAATGCTGGAGAAGCAGCTGCCATCGGGGAGGCGGGCTGCAGTAGGAGGGCCAGAGGAGAGTGCAGCTCCTCACGCATGGAGATGCTGCTGAGGGCTCGCTGGCGGTGGAGCAGCTGCGGGGGCCGGCCGGTCACCCGTGGCTTCTCTTCTTCTGGGATGCCCCGTGGCTTCTCTTCTTCTGGGATGCCCAAGCATGCCGTGGGCCCGTGCCAGTGCTGTGGGCTGGAGCCACACAAGAAACCCGCTCAGGTGGGAAGCCCCAACCCGCCTGTCCTGGCCGACAGCTCTGCTCCCCTAAGAAGCAACCGCCGGGATCCCCTCTCCGCATCTTTGGGCATGGTAGCCAACACCTGTTGCTCTTCTGGGTTCCGGCATGCTGGCCAGCTGGTTTTCATGTGCACAGGAGAGACAGAAACCAGACGACCAGTTGCCTGGCGCACATGCATGTGCCGGGAAGATGATAATCTGGTTTCTGGCACATGCATGTGCATGTGCATGAGCACCGGCCAGCGCACCAGAACCCGGAAGAGCAACAGGTGAAGGCTCACATGGCCAGAAAGATGACTCTGTGTGCCCCTTCTGGCATGCGTGCCATAAGTTCGCCATCATGGGGCTAAGGTATGAAAGAGCAACATAGAATGGTTTTTATTTATTCAATTTTAGCCAAGTATTCACTCTCCACCATATATATATACACACTGAAATTTGTGAAAGTTGTAACTCAAATATTGCTCCAAATTTGATAGGGGATCTGACAAATCATAGTTTAGTGAGCAGCTCTGTAAATACAACATAGTAAACAGCAATCAAAACAAATTGCATTACTTGGTGTAATGTGTCTCTCTAGCTATTAGTTGGCAGCTGAACAAGATACAGAAATAACTTTTAAAGAAGAGAGAGCAATTAAAATGGCAATGTGGAAGAATTAAGAGGATGAGAGATTTATCTAACAGAAAATAAAGTATTATAAACCAATAATGAGAGTCAGTTTGGAGTAATGGTTATCAGGCTAGACATCGTGAGACCATGAGTTTTAAGTATGAAACCAGTTATGTGACTTTGGACTATCACTCATTCTCATTCTACAGCCCTAGGAAACCACTTCTGAAAATGTTCTCAAGAAAACTGCAGGGACTTGTTCAGGCAGTTGCCAAGACTGACTTGAAGGCAGAGGTGGAGGCACATGAGCATTTGGGAAAGAAAAACATCTCAACACACAAGGCCACTACCAACTTTGCCTTTTACTGCGGACTAGTCATAATTCACGTCTTCTACAAGTTCGGCAATAGCATCTTTTAAGAATATTGATGATTTCCCATACTTGTGAAATTAGATGTTACAGATGGGACTTAGGATTCCAATAAAGTGTCACTGCCTATTCTATTAATATTGCTTCTGTATTAATGGTGAAAGAGCTAAAATTTATCTCAGCATGAATTGTACCGTTATTTGATATGAAACAGACACTAAGTGATAAGTGATAGGAAAAGTAACTATCATTCTGTAAACAAACACTGATTTTTCTACTTCTAAACAAAAAGTTTAATATTACTTTTTCACATTACAGCTTTGTTTATAACAACTTGTTACTTCATTTATCTGGTTACGTCAAGAATACTGTAATCACCTGTCTTTCATGCCTACTCATTATATTGCCAGAGAGAATATACCAGTATAAGCACTTCAAGTTCAACATTTATGGATGGGTAGCAATGAAATTTAATTCTGTATTTATCCTCAGATTTAAAAGAAATTACCCCACTCCTGACCAAATAAACCTGGTTGTGCCATACATGCTTTTAACATAACTTATGTTTTCGGATGCCTTCAAGCTGGTGGAGGCTCCTGGTCATTGACTGGACTAGTCCTTGCAGTTTTCTGAAGAAAATTTCAGAAGTGGTTTGACACCTCTTCCTAAAACTGAGAGATAATGGTAGGACCAAAGTTATCCAGCTGGTTTGGTGCCTAGAGGACTAGAAATCACAGATCTCCTGGTTTCTAGCATGGTGCTTTAACCACTACACAAAAACCTATCTCTTAGTGAGTAGTGCAGGAACACAGAACGTTGCCTTACAACAAATCAGATTCTTGGTTCAATAGCATCGATATTGACTGGAAACAATTTTCCATATTTTTTATATCTAGGATATTTTGTTGCAAACCAGATGCTCCATCGTTGTGCTCTTGTGTAATCTGTTGTAGACAATTGTTAAACCTATGAAAATATATTCATATATAATATATGCAGTATCTCCATCAGAAAAGGTTTGAACTAATCGTATCAAGTAGTTGCCTCAAATCACTCACAACAATGATGTTTATAAATGAGTTTATAAATATCCATGGTGAGAAAAATCTGATCTTGGACCCTAGTAATCACACTCAACTTTTTTTTTTCATTATTTCTGAGCTGAACTCACAGCCAGAGTAATGTAATGGTTAAACATCTGATTGATACCAGGTAAACCCAGATACTAATCCATCCTTAGCCATGAAAATTGAATGATGTTGGGCAGCCAATCTCATAGGGTTGTTGTAGGGGGAAAAAAGAAAGAGAAGTGTTATCTATGCTATCCTAAGCTCTTGAACAAAAATACAGTGTACAAAATTGACAAATAAAGGTCATTTTTCAACCAATTACACAAAACACATTTTAGAGCTATCCAACCATTGCAGTGCCATAAATTGACTGGTAACACTAGGATGCTACCATAAGCTATGGGGGAGATGGCCAAAAGTACCATAACATCCAACCGATATATTTGTTTTGTAAGAATTTCTAAAGAGAACAGTGACATATTTAACATAAAATTATGCTGTTGAGTTCAATACTTTTAATATGCCACTTTAACTTTTAAAATGAATTGGGGGAAAATTAAGACTTTGAAAGTACAACCTAGTAGACCTTAAGGGAGTTACCAATACACATATTATACACTGTTTTAAATAGAAAGTACTATAAGGTTGGCCTTTATTTATAGTCCAAATACAAGTGCAAATATATGCATAGGATCATAATTGGTCTGGAAGCTACTATGGATTTGCTCATGCTAACAACCGTTTTATAGCATTAGATGTTACAAATCCGCTACTACTCAAAACTTCACCTGTTTGAAGCAACAATTATGCTTTATATATCAGGATGTAAGGATATGTTTGTATTATTTGCCTACAATTTTCAGTACAATAAATCAACAGTTCTCAAACTATGGGTTAGGATCCTGGAAATAGGGGTGAGGCTAGGGGCATAATTTTTTAAAACGTTGTACAGGTAGGGTTGGGAATGCTGTCAAAATTTAATTCTAGGATTTGCTAATTTTTCATGGGCAAACTCTAGAGGGCAGTATTGATACTACAAAATTTAATAACCTTGTTGAGTTTAAATTGAACTATTAAAGGAATGTATTTATTCCCTGCCATTGTCTCAGAGGTGTTTTTTTCAAAAGGCAACTGGGTTGTTTTTTTCCTTGAGGAAACAAGAAGAAAAACTTTTGCTTCTCATCCAAGAAGCTTCACCACCTATCTTTCCATCACCATTGTTGAAGCTTCTTGGATGAGACGCAAAAAGTTTTCTTCTTCAAGGAAAAAACAGCCCAACTGCTTTTTGAAAAAAGCACCTGAGATAGCTATGACCTGGATGACTGAGAATGTCCAGACATTCCTTGCCATTATTCATAAAGTTACCCAATTCCTTTCTCATTTTCAAAGGTTGTGGTAGAAGTTTGAGAATTTCTTACCATTAGCGGAAAAAGAAACATTTAAGAGCAAATTGAAATATCTACTTTGAATAATTGATGTCTTAAAGTTTATTTCTTTTCAGTTATATTAGCTGAATTTTAAGACAAAGCATGTGAGAAACCTGCCTTTACAGAAATTGATTACTACAGAGCCAATTTCCAAAGCAATAGGTTGTATATACCAGTTTCCTCTAGAAACACTTGATGACATTTAATCCCTAGATAAATTGCACTTAACTACTCATGAACTAAATCATGTGCTTAATCAGCTGCTGCAATCACAAGGGAAGACAGCATGCTTGCTCTTCCCAGCTAAGGAGGGAAAACAGAACAGGAAATATACATGGATTCCATTTAATATAGGCTAATTTTACTACCCAGTAATTTAAGAAAATTATTTTGAGCTGCACACAATATAAATCATATCTCGGCTATATATATTCATTTGAGCCCAGAAAAGTTTTAGAATAGTTAAATGTATTGCTTAGCTTTCATTGGGATATGCAATTATCACAGAAAAATCAATTTAGTGGCCCAATCCATTATTGTCATTTGCCTTAAACTGCCAGGCTTTAAATACCCAAATATTCCTAAATATGGTACACACTGCTTCTTCAGTATGATGACATATTCATATGCAATAGCACCAAAGATAAGGTTAGCTCTCTTCAAGGGTATCAATGAGTCAAGTCTTGAAACCTAGTTTTATCCTGAGTCATTTGTTGTCTAGCATTCCGATCAAGTACTTGTGGCAATACAGAAAGACGGCGTCTTAATTACCATCCCTAACTTAGTAAACTACACCATGTTTAGACAGGGAGATAACATTGTCAGCCCCAACCAATTTACCATTCATATACTCAAAGGAAACTTCTTCTATTAGATTGAGCTCAACTGTCCTTGTACATAATCGCTCAACCGATTCCACTCTTGAATTTACTCTCAAAAGTATTGTCTAAGGCAACACAAAAAGGGCTTCTTGCAGCACAACCTGGATCATGTAAATCATGTAAAACTGCACTAGGTTCAGGTAGAATGATCCCCTGACACGCATATTTAAGATGGCAGTATTAAATCTCTGGGGCACTTCTATTTACTCGGAACAATACAGGCATTTTCAAGCTGGGATGGGAAGAGTAGCAAGGAACGGATACCTTTTGTTAAGTAGCTTTGGTCATTTTAAAAAAAATGCACAGAAAGCTCCCGCTCGTTTAAATATCGAAGTTCGATATTTACCGAACAAATAATTGAAGCCATGAATCCGTATTCTATTAAGTCTTCAATTGGGCAGTAACAGGAAGCGTTATTGTTTAGCCAGCAAAGGCGGGCAGGACGAGGGCTCAGCAGCTCTCTCCTTTCAGTTTTCCAGTGTTGGGCCAGGAACCAGCTACGATCAACCAACCCACCAACGGACACAGTGGGCTTCCTCTAGCCCACGTTTCTTTGTTCCGGAAAAACGGAGGGGGTGGGTGGGTGGAGAAAGAGACGGAAGGACAGGAGCCACCGCTCTCTCCGAGCTTCTTCCCAGGGACAACCTACCGGCAGCCTCCTCGCCTGGCCAAACCCCCGCCCACCGCAGACGGATCGTTATTAAGCGGCTGCCACCCCCACCCACCCCCTTGAAGTGGCCCTATGGAGAACTACCACCCCCAAAGCGAACAGGGCGGGGCCCCCAGACGGCCGCTCCCTCCTCCCCTCGCGAAGGCAGCCGAGGAGGGGGGAAAAAAGAGAGCGACAAAGGAATTCTTCCCTCCCCCCCCCTCGGACGCCCCCGACA
>JANHZT010001821.1:0-12834 GCA_032468215.1 Stegonotus admiraltiensis | reverse complement strand
GAAATATAATATTCTGCCTTTTTAATATTTCCTAAAATTTGATTCTCTGACTCAAGTGGGTGCTAACTTCCTACAATGTTTGAACTTAATTTCAGCCTGTAGTATAACTTTAGTTGTATGCAAACTTTGAAACAAAAACCCATTATAACTAGAGCAATATAATCTATTTTATGATAAAAGGTTACATAGACCATAAATAATAGGGTTGGAAGAGACTTTGGAGGTCTTCTAGTCCAACCCTATGTTCAAGCAGGGGACCATATACCATTTCAGAAAAGTAGTTGTCCAGTCTCTTATTGAAAGCCACCAGCAATGGAGCACTCACAATTTTTGAAAGCAATCTGGTTGATTGCTCTTACTGTTAGGAAATTTCTCCTTAGTTCTAGCTTGCTTCTCTCCTTGGTTAGTTTCCATCCATTGTTTCTTGTCTTGCCTTTTGGTGTTTTGGAAAATAGTTTGACCCACTAGTCTTACAGAAGCCCCTCAAATATTGGAACACTGCTATCATGGTTTCCCTAGTCCTTCTTTTCATTAGACTAGAAGTACCCAATCCCTGTAACCATTCTTCATGTTTTAGCCTCTCGCTTCCTAATCATTCTTGTTGCCCTTCTCTGCACACTTTCCAGAGTCTAAACATCTTTTTTTTATATTGTGGTGATCAAAACTGGATACAGTATTCCAAGTGTGGTCTTACTAGGTTTTTGTAAAATGGTACCAGAATTTTACATGATCTTGATTCTGTTCCTCTTTTAATGCAGCCTAGGATTCCATTGGCTTTTTTGGCGGCTGCTGCACACTGTTGGCTCATATTTAAGTGGTTGTCACTTACAACTATAAATTGAGCCCAACATTTCCATTTCTAAAACAGACAGTTGTTAAGTGAATCTTGCCTCATTTTACAACCTTTCTTGTCAGAGTTGTTAAATGAATCACTGCAGTTAAGTTAGTAACAGAGCCAAGGTGGCGCAGTGGTTAGAGTGTAGTACTGCAGGCTACTTCAGATGACTGCTAGTTCAGCAGTTCAGCAGATCAAATCTCACCGGCTCAAGGTTGACTCAGTCTTCCATTCTTCTGAGGTGGGTAAAATGAGGACCCAGATTGTTGGGGGCAATATGCAATATGCTAACTCTCTGTAAACCGCTTAGAGAGGACTGTAAAGCACTATGAAGCGGTATGTAAGTCTAAACAATCAATCAATCAATCATAAAACATGGTTACTAAATGAATCTGCTGCATGTCGTTTGGGTTCTCTGCCAACAGCATGGCTGTCTACATAATTTTCCTTCCGTTCAATGTTGTACGATTCATGCCTGGATAAATCCCTGCACTGTTCTTGGCAAGGTTTTTCAGAAGTGGTTTTCCATTGCTTCCTTTCTAGGGCTGAACCCTAGAAAGATCATCCAGCTCCCTTTGTGCCTAAGGGAGGACTAGAATTCACTCTCATCTGATTTCTAGCTTGATGCCTTAACACTGGCTCTACGTCTATATTAATTTCTCCACCCAACACATCCCTACCATAACGATTTTATTATTAAACAATCAAAGGGACAGCACATATACTAGTCATACTTTCAGCAGAACACCAATTTGCTATAAATACCATTTATTCTCACATATGGTTTATTTCCATATATAATTGCACTGAGCAGCCAATGGAAGCCTTCTAGTGTGTACAATATTTTATCAAGCTTATATCCTGTCTCTAAACCAATAAACATATCATAAACTGATTTTTTTCAGATGCATACATTTTCAAGGACTTGTTCAACCGTCTGCTGCTCAACGTGGCTTTAATCAACGGAGGCTTTCACTAAATGCATTTACCAATATTGTATGGCTAAACCATATGTATCTGTGCCACATGCAACGTTCCCTGCTGACTATAAGGAGCGTCCTGGAAAATTTGGTTCCGTTTTGCACAATATACCACAAACGTAATCAAAGCTCAGTTGTACATCAAGCATGCTTACACTACAGTACTATATGCAAACTGTACTATATGCAAAATATTCATTGTAGAGAACCGCTTACAAGCTAACATATTGTTTCCTACATTCCCCACTTCCCCAAAACAAAAACTCGGCAACAATTGCAGCGTACTGACACACGTTCACACACCCGGATGAGTTTACGAGATCTCAAAATCAATCGGGAAGGCGCGGACTGGCGTCACGTGCAAACGGCTCTGACAGGTCGATCTTTCATTTGCCATCAGTCCACCCGTCCCCCCGCCGCTCACCCCCACCACCCCGCCTCCCCGTACCTCAACTCCCCGTGACGCGAATGCGATGCGCAGGTCAGGACGTCGCGTTGTAAGGGCCGTGCCGTTTTTTCCGAGAGCGGCGCGTTTGCTGGGTGTCGCCATCTTGTCTGTGGGCTCGGCGTGGGGGGCGCCATCTTGTGCCCTTTGGATGAATGAACAGCGACGCGAAAGAGTGAGTCCATCCGGTTTGCTCCGCGGCTTCGTTCTTCAGCGTGGCCGACCATGGAGATCCACCTCGTCCACCTCTTGCTCCTTCTCTGCCTGGGCAGGGCGGCCCTGGCAGCTCCCGAGCTGATCAATGAAGACGTAAAGCGGACCGTGGACCTCGGCACACACCTGGCCAAAGTGACGGCCGAGATCAACCTGGGCAACTCCGTCGGCAGCTCGGCATCGGCCACGTCTTTCCTCCTGGCTTTGGACCCCGGCTTGGAGAGCCACCTAGCCTACCTGGGGGCGCAGGTGAGCCAACCGCTGGGCCGTCAAAGCTCCCGGCCTGCTTCCTCTGCCGCTGCTTGAACCCGGATGCCGCCCGCCCTCCTTGCCAAAGTCTGTTACTTTCTTCGTGATGGGGCTTCTCGCTTCCACGTTGCCCGTTTTCAGCCGAATCTTGTGCCTTTTATGAGCTCCTCTTCCTCGTTTCCTCCTTCTGTTCCTCCGCTTCTTCTTCCCCAGCATTGCTCGGCTATTACGCTTCCTCTCCACCCTTCCTAATCCCAATTGTTGGTGGAAAGGAGCGGTCTGGCCGTTTTTTAAGTCCTTAAATCGGCGGTTGTTATGGCGATCGGGCGAAATGCTTTGGCTGAATCGGTGGAATTTGCAGGGGAGAGAAGAGCGGCGGTCGCGTTTATAAGCCCAGGCACTCATGTGTCAGCCCGAGGGGTTGGATTTCACACACCTTTTGTACATCCTTTTGCCCAGTTTATGTTGGTTTGTGGGCGCTGAAAGTTTTTAACGCATTTGTATCTGAAAAAGCACCCAGTTGGAGAGAGCAGGGTACACACAGCATGGCAGAAATATAGACCAATGTTGTGGGTGTAGTGAAACTCCAGAACCTTTCCAGGCCGTTTGAGAGATGGGTTGTAAATTTAAGAATACAGAATAATGGATGTATAATTTCATATTGCTCTTGAGATGTCCTTTGGACTTTTGCCAGCATGCCAGATCAAATAATAATGCCGTTCCTGTGGCCAGATTCAACCCCCCCCTTTTTTTTTTTTGGCTTCCTGTTACTCCTGTGTGTTGATTCTCTTCCAGAGTGCTGCTGTAGTAAAAAGCCTGGTGAGTACTGACACGTAAGCATAGACTATTTCCAAGAGCCATGAGCAACTAGTTTAAATCAGAGGGAGGTGTGGCTTTCGAAGCCTGTCCATGTCTCTTCCGCTTAAGCCTTATAGCAAGTAGTTCGTATTTGCATTTATCTGTGCATCCTGGCTAACTGTGGTGAAGGAAAAGTTGGTTTGGATTCTTTTGAGATCCTGGATAGAAGTTGCTAAAACACTTTGTTGCTGTGTTATATGTTAATTAAAAGTTTTAACAGAAGCTTCGCCTTGAAAAAACTACCAATAGCTAGTTTGCATCGGTTCTATTGTTAGGAAGCAAGTGCTCTTAAATGATTTTATTGTGCAAGTTAGGTGTGATTTTAAAAATCAAATGTGGAGTCAGAAAGTCCAGATTAAGCTAATTGAGCTAGAGGAAAATGCTGTAATTGTTTGAATAATGGCACTTATCAATGCCTGTGTGAAACTGAGCTGAGATCTGGGCTGTGGCAACTAGTCTTCATTTCCAATCCATTAAAAAAGATAGGTTTGTGATTTACAGTTCTGCTCCTTGAGTTCGATGTGAATTTATAATTATAGGAGTTGTGTACAATAGATATTCTGCTAATTGGTATCTGCTGGATCATTTCTAAAATTGGCCTGCATTATTAAATAAATTGAACAAACTCAGAAAAGTAGCCCTTCATTCTTTGCATTATCCTTGGATAAACGGTATTTTCTAGCTGACATTTCTGATAACATGGCTCTACTTTTGGATAGAATATTATAAAATGATTTTTTTTAGAGGAGAATCACTTTTGTAACTCTCCCTCTGTATGGCATGTGATGAGGGAATTTGAATGTTGCAATTCAACACACCAGGAATGGGATTCTAAATTACTTACTCCTTTTTTGGTCATGGAGGGTTTTGCTTTTACAGTAAACTCTTTGCCTTGAGGGTAAAAATGAAGTTTGCAAAATCCACTTTTTAGTAAATTTTAAGATTCTTTGATTATTATTTTTATCAGTAAAAAGAAAATATAGTTTTGGACTCCAAAGTCAGCTCAACCTATTTTCGGCTACTTGAGAGCTCTTTCACAAGAATTCCAATAGGATAGGTTTTAAATGAAAACTGGTGCCATAGGTACTATTACTGTTTTAAAATTGGGTATCTGAATGCTGTTTTCTTTATTGACAGTGAAGGCATAGATGCAACCAACCAATATTTACTTAGTAAAAATCTCAGTGAAGTTGAAGAATTAAAGAATATGTATTTTTTGTAAGCACTAGCATTGTTGCTACCTTCTGCAAAATTCTAATTGGAAAGGAAACATCATTTTCTTTTTCCGTAGATAGTTTGCTAGAGAAAGAGAGGGTTTTTAAAAAATTCCTAGTTGGATTTTTGAGGGAAATAGTTACGTATTTCTTATTGGCTTTCTACAATTCTTTTATTAACCATAATGTTTGTGTATTCTAAAATAGGAGTACAACACATTTGACATTTGTCAATTTCTGATGGGTGATGTTTTAGGTTTTAAGAGTTGTGACTATTTTTTTAGTAACAATCTTTAATTATTAGCATGTGCCTCAAATTAAAATGTGTTTTTGGTATCTCTACCGACTTGATCTTTCTTGGCAAATAGTATAGATGAATTATATTGCCTTGTTTGGGAACTGTCAATGGTGACACCAACCAACATTTTATATAATTTTTTTGAACAGGTAAAAGCTGAAGAAGAAGAGGAAAATACCCTGGAGGTGAAGGAAACAAAAGTAAAAGGTAAAAGGTAAGGTTTGTCATAGGGAAATAAGGGCTGATATTTCTACTACTTCATTTTTTAAAGAGTACTTTTTAAAATGTAATCTTTAGTGTGACCTCAAAAGACGTCAGATGTTTAATTAGATTGTATAAATAAGCTGATATCTCAGATTCAGTTTTTATAATTGGTTCTCTTTTGACTGCTTGCACTAATTTTTAGGAAAAAAGATAAGGTGCTAAAAAAGTTTCCTAAAGTTGTAAGACATAGTGATTCACAGAAATGCAGTCTGGTTAATATGTTCTTTATTTCACATTATTCTATTAGCAGTGAATACATTGCATTGGTTTTTAAATATATATATTGCTTTAAAACCATAAGAGCTAACCATTGAATTTTAACAGCGGAAATTGGCCAATCCCATGACCGATAAAGATTCCTGACAGCAGTGAGCTCATTTAGAAGCAAGGAACATAGAAATGGTCTGACTGATTTTCTACTTTTTTTCCCTCTTTTTAGTGGCAAATTCTTCACTGTGAAATTGCTGGCTCCTTTGCCTCCAGGTGGAAAAATTCGTTTATCTATTGAAACAGTTTTCACACATGTCCTGCAACCCTACCCCACACACATCTCTCAGGCAGAGAAGCAGTTTGTGGTTTTTGAAGGTAATCATTATTTCTACTCTCCATATGTAACCAAGACCCAGACAACTCGTGTGAAACTGGCCTCAAGAAACATTGAAAACTACACCAAGTTAGGCAATCCCAGCCGCTCAGAGGATATGATTGAATATGGACCCTTCAAGGATGTACCCCCATACAGTGAGGTAAACTTTTACTTGTGACAAAGTGACAAAGAATGAATTGAATAAAAATAATATTTTTTTTAAATGCCATCTTGTAGCTGGGCGCTATAGTATTAAAGAATTCTGCGTGGGTAAATAAAAGGAAATCTTCACAAGTGACTTCCTAGATAGTGCAGGATAGAATGCTCTTTCAGTAGTGCATTTGTAAAAACTGGAACCTTTTATGATCTGTCATAAAAATAGTCCTCTGCTTACATCCATTTGTTTAGCAACAATTCAAAGTTATGATGGCACTGGGGGAAAAAATGGAAGTACAGGCGTCCTTGAAGCTCCAGCTATTGCAGTGGTCATGTGATTGTGCTCACTTACCTGGCTTATGAGTACAGTGTCACAGCTGCAGTCACATGATCACCATTTGCAACCTTCCCTGCCAGCTCCCTACAAGTCAGTGGGGAAGACAGCAGGGAAGATTGCAAGTCATTTCGGTAAGTCACTCCTGTTCACTGCACATCTGCTGCCTTCATAGAGCTTCCCAAGCCTTCCCAGCCTCCTGTTGTACGTTTGTGCTCCTTACCTGGGATTTCCACCTCTTCTTGCTTAATAGCCTATGTGTCTTGGGGTTACAACAGCAACTGGGACTATTGGAATTGCTGTCACTAAGCTATTTGGTCATAATGACCGTGCGCTTTACAGTTCTTGTGACTACTAACTGGTCACATGTAAGTGAAACGACTACTGCTACAAATAAATATTCAATTTCTCTGTTACATTTTCCTTTCTCTTAGGATAGCCTTAAGATACATTATGAGAACAACAGTCCATTCCTGACTATCACCAGCATGATACGTATCATTGAAGTGTCTCACTGGGGTAATATTGCAGTTGAAGAAACAGTTGACTTAAGGCATACTGGAGCTGTGCTCAAAGGACCTTTCTCCAGATACGACTATCAAAGACAGCCAGATAGTGGAATATCTTCTGTGAAATCTTTTAAGGTTTTTCATTATTTCTGTTATTTCTTGTTGTATTGCTTTGGTTTAAGCAATAGCATCATATTGTGAAAATGAGTCATAATAAAGTAGCCATGAATGAGACAACTACTGAAGGAGGAACGAGGGGAACATTTGGAACAAGTAGTACTTCTCTGCTTTGAGAACATGAAGTGTTACCAAGAATGTTTTCTTGTGTTCAGCTCCTTTTAAAGTCCTGTTTCTCTCTCTTCCATGTTGCAATATGCTAAAACAGTTTTAATAAGTAATCATATTACTTTTTAACTAGTAGTTAATAAGTAATATGCTATTATTTTTTCTGCTGCTCACTTGTGGCATCTGTCTGAATCTCATTCTCTGATTCATTTGTTTGAAACATATTTTTGTAAGCTCATTGATTTGTTTATTTGTAGGTAAATCTCACTTAGTGCTTTATATTCTAAGTGCTTAGAATATAATGTTTGATAGTGTTTAGGGGGAATTTTTTTAAAAATAAAGACTATATCAGGGAAGTGAAGCACTTTTGTTAGCACAAAGGTGCAGAGACGAGTAGGAACTGATTCCAGAGCAAATGAACATTTCTGGAGGAGGATATATTTACTTTAATTATTTTTAAAAATGTGCTTCATATATGTGCTTGGGAATTCTGAAATCTTTCAAAAGATTTGCAAAACTTTTATTATTTTTATTGTTTGTGGCTGATAATACCAGCTGTGACTATATCCAGATGTAGATAGTTTGGCTACATTTTATCTGTATTGTGTAAGTGGATATGTGATACATGGAATTTTGGTTTAAAAAGTGAAAACTGCAAGTTTTAAAAATTAAGCTATAAGATTTCATTGAATTGACATTTTGATCATGCTGTACTTGTGCTTTACTGAGGACATTAGTTCACAATTGGCTTGTGTGTCCAGTTAATGATTTATCATATAAACAATGAGAAAACTTTCCTCCTTTCTCATCTTCCTGAAGAGCTGTATTCCCTCAATGAAAAGTGTTGAAGGACTGTATGATATAGTAGACACAGCCAATTCCTCAAATGGGAAAATCTACAAGGCCAGTCTTTCTTGCTCTTAACCTATTACAGCTTTCTCTGTGTCGGTGCCCCAGTCATGGAAGAATCTCCCTGAGTAGACTCACTTGATGCTTCTTGGCATCTGATAAAGATTTTTTTCTTCTTCAGGTTTTTAAAGTTCTTTTGAATTCACCATATTTTACTTCAACTTAATCTGAATGGCTGGTGTTTTGCATTTCAGAAGAAACATACCATGTTTCCCCGAAAATAAGACCCTGTCTTATATTTTTTTGAACCCCAAAATAGGCACTTGGTCTTATTTTCGGGGAGGTCTTACTATTTTGGGGCGCGTGGAGCAAGACGGGGCTCCTCTTGCCATCTTACCTGATTTCCAGCTCGGTCACCCTAACCAAGGGGTTGGCAACCTTAAACACTCAAAGAGCCACAAAGGTCCTAACCAGAAGCCCCCCATTCAATTCTGGAGCTGACTGGAAGTCCGGTTCCCCCACCATAGAGTCTCTTCCTAGCGCGACATCTTTTTTCCTCTACCTGTCCTGACCGAAAGCCCTGTCAATTGCGGAGCCGACCAGCAACAGGGAGCCGCAGCAGAGGAATGAAAGAGCCACATGTGGCTCCAGAGCCGTGGGTTACTGACCCCTGCCCTAACCAGAGGAAATGATAGGGACTGGCTGGGCATGCATTTAAATATTTTCAGGGAGGGCTTATTTTCGGAAGGGCTGGCTTATTTTAGCGCATGCGCTCAAAAGCCCAATTGGGCTTATTATCAGGGGATGTCTTATTTTCAGGGAAACAGGGTACATGCTGCATTTTAGTTGTTTTAGTTAATCTGCAAGTTACTAATATCTGATGAATAGCTATACAAATACAATAAATTAGATTACATTTATTTTATAGTCTCTGTCCTTATGGGTCTTACTAAAACTTTCTTTTGCAGACTATCCTTCCTGCTGCTGCTCAAGATGTGTATTACAGAGATGAAATTGGCAACATATCTACCAGTCATCTTCTTGTCTTGGATGACTCAGTGGAAATGGAGATTCGCCCTCGTTTCCCTTTGTTTGGTGGTTGGAAGACTCACTATATAATTGGCTACAACTTGCCCAGCTATGAATATCTCTTTAATCTTGGTAGGCAACCATATCAGATTATTAGCTGCCAGAAAATTGTTTATATATAATGAAACAGTCCAAGTATAAAACTATTCTATTTCTGTATTTATGATCAGATAGGAACACAGTTGAGTTTTTCAAGAATTTGAGGTTTTTTTCCCTTGATTTTTATTTTGCATATATATTTAAAAGTTTTATCTTGAGTTTATTTTAATCATGGAAACAATATCTGAAAAGTAACTGAAAACATTGCTTGCAGTCCTTTCAAAGTTTAATGTTCCATCTACTGAAGTTTTAATTTCTCCAACTTTTTATTTATGAAGAAAATTTGCATGGCCACCCAACTCATTGAGGCCTAGAGAATTAAAACACCAAATTAAAAAAAAGAACAATAAACCTTTACCCTGGTTACAGTAATGAAAACACTTGATGGACTCCACTCTGGGGAACCCAGTCCCACTGGCAAAATCATGTCTTTGGGGCTTTTTAAGAAGCTATTAAGTTGTGGGGGGGCAGTCTTATTTACATGAAATAATGTTCCACAGGGAGGGAGACGCCATAGAGAAGATCTTTCTTGATCCTAGTACATGGGCCTCCTTATAGAGGGAACCAGAACATCCATTTTTCCTCTCGCACAATATACCCAGAATTTTTATGTTTTAGGAAGGGGAAGGGTTTATGTGTGTTCGATAGCTTATGTTGAATGTAGAATTGGCATACTTTATTGTGTAAATCCTCTTACAATTTGTCATTGAATGTATCTACACATAATCAGTTCTAGGGGTGCTTAGTGTCTTATTGTAAAAATGTTACATTGATGTTTTATATAACTAGATCTTGCCATTATAAGAAAAGGAAAAGTTTACAGTGCTTGTTAATCTTTTCAAGGTGATCAGTATGCCCTGAAGATGAGATTTATTGACCACGTTTTCGATGAACAAGTTACAGACTCATTAACTGTAAAGATTATTCTTCCAGAGGGTGCCAAGTAAGTACAACATGGTTGATGGTCTGTCGATCCATGAATCTCTGTGCCGTTAGTTTTGTCACTCGTAAAATACAGTTCCTGTGCTATGCATGTGGAACATTTTTTTAATAAATCAGCCTAATTTCAGTACTTACAGTGCATTCAGAAAGTATTCAGACCCCACTTCACTTTTGTCAATTTTATGCTGCAGCTTGATTCTACAGTTGTTGAAATTCATTTTTTTCATTTAATCTACACTCAATACCCCATAATGACAAAGTGAAAACAAAATTTTAGAAATGTCTATAAATTTATTTTTTTTAAAAAATTGAACTATCACATTGGCATAAATATTCAGACCTTTCACTTAGTACTGTGTTAAAGCACCTTTGGCAGCAATTACAGTCTCAAGTCTTTTTGGGTATGGTGTGACAAGTTTTGCACACCTGGATTGGGTGATTTTCTGCCATTCTTCCTTGCAAATCCTTTCAAGATCAGTCAGGTTGGATGGCAACTGTTGGTGGACAGCCATTTTCAGGTCCCTCCAGAGATATTGAATAGGGTTCAAGTCAGGGCTCTGGATGGGCCATTCTAGGACATACACAGAGCTGTCCCTCCTGTTGTCTAGGCTGTGTGCTTGGGATTGTTGTTATGTTGGCAAGTGAACTTTCAGCCTAGTCTGAGGTCCTGAGCTCTGGAACAGGTTTTCACTGATGATATCCCTTTACTTTGCTCCATTCAGCTTTCCCTCAACCCTGACCAGTCTCCCAGTTCCTGCTACTGAAAAACATCCCCACAGCATGATGCCACCACTACCATGCTTCACTGTTGGGATGATATTGGGCAAGTGATGAGCAGTGCTTGGTTTCCTCCAGACATAATGTTTAGAATTGAGGCCAAACAATTCAATCTTGGTTTCATCAGACCAGAGAATCTTGTTCCTCACAGTCTGAGAGTCCTTCAGGTGCTTTTTTACAAACTCCAAGCAGGCTTTCATGTGTTTTGAACTGAGAAGAGGCTTTTGATTGGTCACTCTGCCATTAAGTCCAGCTCAGTGGAGGGCTGCAGTGATGCTTGTCCTTCTGGAACTCTGTCCCATCTCCACATAGGATCTTGGGAGGTCAGTCAAAATGATCATCAGGTTCTTGGTCACCTCTCTTACTAAGAGATTGCTCAGTTTGACTGGGTGACCAGCTCTTGGAAGAGTCCTGGTTGTGTGAAACTTCTTCTAGCTGAGAATTATGGAGGCTACTGTGCTCTTAGGAACCTTCAGTGCAGCAGAAATATTATTGTAGCCTTCCCCAGATCTGTGCCTTGCAATAATCCTGTCTCTGAGCTCTGCAGGCAACTTCTTCGACCTCATGGCTTTTGCTCTGCTACAGTATGCATTGGCAAATGTGAGGCTTTCTATAGAGAGGCGTGTGCCTTTACAAAACATGTCCAATCAATTAGATTTACCACAGGTCAACCCCAATCAAGGTGTTGAAATATGCTAGGAACGATCAAGAGAAATTGGGAGTGGGGCACCAGAACTAAATTTCAAGTGTTGCTGCAAAGGTTCTGAATACTTATGCCAATGTGATATTTCAGTTTTTCTTTTAATAAATTTACAGACATTTCTAAAATTCTGTTTTCGCTTTTTCATTCTGAGGTATTGAGTGTAGATTAATGAGGGAAAAATGAATTTCAACAACTGTAAAATCAGACTGCAGCATAACAAAATTGACAAAAGTGAAGGGGGTCTGAATACTTTCTGAATGCACTGTACATGTAAGCTACTAAATATGTTAACCATCTAGCCCTAACTGTTAAATATCTTTAGGGTTTTTTTTCGAGAGTATCTCTGACATTTTTGCATCCTGTTTGCAGAAATATTCATGTCGACAGTCCATATGATATCAGCCGGGCTCCTGATGAACTTCACTATACCTATCTTGATACATTTGGCCGTCCAGTCATTGTGGCACATAAGAGTAACCTAGTTGAACAACATATCCAAGACATTGTGGTAAAAAAAAAAATTACTTTGTTCATGTAAAGCATTAAAATAGTTTCTCATTCTTTCAGCCCAAATTGCTGTGAATTTAGTATTAAATGTGTCATGGCAATAACAGAAAAACATTAGTGGATGATTAATTAAAAATACTGAGTACAGTTGTAAATCCGCTAGGGAAACATGTAACAAAGTTTTCTTGTGCCTTACTACTTGTCTTTTTCCAGGTACACTATACCTTTAATAAAATCCTGATGTTGCAAGAACCTCTGCTGGTAGTTGGAGCATTCTACATCCTATTCTTTACGGTGATTCTGTATGTGAGGTTGGACTTCTCCATCACTAAGGTATCACAATATAGTTTTGAGAGAAGATGGAGTCACTATTTCATACGATAACTTTTTATTTGGGAATTAGATTTTTTGCAATAGTTTTGTTGTACCTGACCTGCTTTTTTATACGCAAACTAAAAGTTAGCACATAGGCTGTTTATATGTAAAGATAATATTTAATTACTTCTTAATATAGACGATTATTTGTCTAAACAAATGAAATCAATCAGCAAACATCTATACTGCTGTAAAGGTTGATCTTTCATTTTTCAAAAGTTTGCCCAGATACAAAACTGGGCATTTTTTTTTTTTATTAACAAGTTT
>JANHZT010001820.1:193042-211577 GCA_032468215.1 Stegonotus admiraltiensis | reverse complement strand
TTAAGCAATAGCCTTCATACTTTTGTATATTTTATACAAAGTCAGCTTATTGCCCCCACAAACCGGGTCCTCATTTTCCTTGGTAGCTTCCTGGTTAGGGTATTATTTTCTGCTTGATTGTTTGCCCAGTGTTAATCCCTGTTTATCTGGGGATTGGATGCTAGAGAGAAAGTATTCTAGGGTTTTTGTTGTTGTTGTTTCCTTCTTAAATTTGTTTTGTTGTCTCTTCTGACTAGTGTGGAAATGTAGCTTATTTCCATATCTCTATGGATTGCTGACATTATACCTTGGTATTTTTATTATTGTTTTAATTTTTAATCAAGTCTTTTAATGTATAGTTTTTTTTTCATTTTTCTAATAAATTATTTTAATGTATTTTACAATAGTATCTGGGATGATTTAGAAATTTTAAAAAATGGTCCTTCACTGCAGATAATTTGAAACATACTGCTTTAAATAAATTGAACACCACCTCCTGAAATCATCACTTAGCTGGAAATGTATGGGATTTAGAATTCAACACTTGAGGAGAACAAGAGAATACGAAATGCTGACCTACAGAAGAGATAGAATCTGTCTCTGGCTGTTTTATAAGATCGGACAAAGTGAGCAAGTTCTGGAACCCATCACAAAAGAATGTCATGTCATGGGACCCAGGACACATGCCATCTTTGTCATATCTGTCTTTGGCTCTTGTCACAAGCACTGGACCAACATGCTAAAAGTTGTATACGTTTTGTTTTCTCCCTGCATGAACTTTACTGTTGTGTTTCTTGAGTTTCTTTCAATCCTTCTGTAAGCCCTCCAGAGATACCCCCTCGAGTTGGTGGCCATAGAAATTAAAAATAATAAATATACATAGCAATAGTACGTATACTGCTCCACACTCAGTTTACAAATGTCAGCATATTGCCTCTAACAAGCTGGGTTCTCATTTTACTGACCTCAGAAAGATGGAAGGCTGAGTCAATCTTGAGCCGGTCAGGACTGAATTCCTGGCTGTAGGCACAATTACTGCAATACTACATTCTAACTACTGAACAACCACAGCTTCTCGACATGATCAAGGGGATGTACAAATAATGTCACGTGCCTCATGATATCTTTGTGCAAATTACACTAAACATATACCATTATGACCTAGCTGATACAAATTACATCACTTGGATCATTTGCATAAAAAATGTTAACTATGAGTCTGCTGTGCAATTTTTTTTTTCTTTTGGCTCAGCATCTGGAAAAAAAATATGAAGAAGCAACCTTGAAAAACTAAGCCTACACAGCTAAGACCCCAAAATGAGCGGTGTAGTTAATTCAGTTCTATAATGTTCCACAATATCTATTATTCCTATGAAAATGAGATCTCAAATTCCAAGAAATGAGAGATAAAGAAACAGGTATTCATGCTTTATCTACCTTAAATTTTACTACTTGAGATACTGAGTATATAACATATTCATTGTTGCTCTACTACAGTACTTAGTGTAAGTGAAGTTCTTCAAGAAATTTAAAGCTAGCTGAGGTACAGTATTTGGAATATGTTTAGGAAAAGACTTAAGAGACAAATCACAAATAATAGATGAAATTTGGCAATAACCCTCATTTTTCAACATAAAGTACAAATATTTACTTTAGCAGTTGAGAAAGAAATGGAAGGGAGGAAGGCATCACTAAAAATATTTCTATAATGTTTTTTATTTTATACCTGGTTTTTCTTCCTTTGTACAGTGCTTTATTATCTTTCTAAACACCTGTCAAAAGCTTAAATAAATAAAGCCACCATTTCTGCATCATGAAGCTACCTAATTCAACAACTAGCAGTCCAACTTTTCAGATAAAATGGGTAACAGTGCAGTATTACCCAACAGTACTACTACTAACCATCAACCTAACATTACGTTAAACATAATTAACTTATCTTAGGAGTTTGAAATGGCATTATAAAACAATGGTCAGAAAAGAAGATATTGATTGACATACATTCCCCAAGGTTCAAAACTACAAATAACTAACAGAGTTCCCTGACAAAGAAGTTCAGTTATCTTAGTCTTGTTGCATGTAAATGTAAATGTACTGTCCTCTAATCCCACTCCAGCTTCCTAATATATCTCCTGTAATATGATATTTTGGACTGAAGGAATTGTTCAAACTAGTTTCCTCTTTGGACATCATAGATTTTTTTTTTTAAAAAATTAGGAAACAGGAACCATGATTATTCCATCAGAAATAACTTGGTTAAGAATACTTTGTCCGAGCTGCTTTAAAAGAAGACTCTTAATGATTAATCATGTATACTTTGGGTATGAGACTCTTCTATGCTGTCTGGAAGGAGGAAAGTGTTCATAAACCAAGGCTTCAGTTTATTGTGCCATAGTGTTGTTTCTGAATCAAAACTATTCCATTCTTCCTTCAAAAAGTGACACGCATGGAGGAATGTGGAGCAGAAATTCTGCAATTTAGCCTCCAAAGACTACTCTACAAGAGAATGGAAGTCCTGATAAAATTGCCCTCTTTTCCACATGAATGTTTTCTCACACTCTGTTCTACCCAACTCACCACAAAATCATTCAGTCCTCTGGATTGCCCTCCTGGTTTCTACATGCTCCTCAAGGAAGCTGAAGAACTGTTCGTATCATCCTTTACTTTTGGGAATGGTGGTGGCTTCAGTTTAGTCTCGACTCCTGACAAGTCTCCGCCATTTATTTGGCAATATTTTCAGAAGTGGTTTGAGAAAGTGCCTGTCCCAAGATCACTCAGCTGGTTTCCATGCCTAAAACAGGACTAGTATTCATGGTCCCCCGGTTTTTATTCTGGTACCTTAACCACTACACCAAACTAGCTCTCTTTTTAAATCTATTTTTCCCCCCATTTCTTGAAAAATTCTGCAGCTGATGTCCTCCTGATCCATCCTGCTCTGTGTTTGTTTCCAGCTTTTCCTATTTTAATATTGTAGCTTTTAAAACTTCCTAGTAAAATCTCTCTATAACGAAGAGAAAACTGGTTTATTTATTGCTTAGTATTATGTACAGATGTAAATCATGATTTGTCTTAGGATTCTGACCAGTTTGAAAACATAGTTGCTTTTTTATTTAATAATCCTAACTGCAGGTTAATACATGTAATGGGAATGCATACTTTCTTTGTGGTTTCCCAATTTATAACCTCCCCTTCAAATCTCAAGAATTTGGGCAAGGATCTTTCCCACTCTACAGGTAGTCCTCGACTAACAAGTTACTTTAGTGACCATTCGAAGTTACAGCGGCATTGGAAAAAAGTGACCTATGACCATTTTTCACACTTATGTTTGTTTGTTTGTTTGTTTATTATTTATTTATTTAAATTTGTATACCGCCCTTCTCCCAATGGGACTCAGGGCGGTGAACAGCCAGATAAATACATATAATACAAAAATTAAAACCATATTAAAAATATTAAATAGTTTGGCCCAAAAATTTAAGAACCCACAAAAACAGATTTAAAACCCCAATTAAGACACTTCAAAAAGGGTTAGGCCAAGTCGGCTAAGCGGAACAGATGTGTTTTCAGGGCCCAACGGAAGGCCCGGAGGTCCGGAATTGTGCGTATGCTGGTCACCGCAGTGCACTCAAGTGATACAGTATTCTGAACAATCACCTAAATCAGTTTAAATGAATAAATGAAGTCTTTTTTTTAATGTGGACACCAGCAGTGCAGAAGGGATCATATCTTCACTGTTGCATTTTACACTAAATGGTACTTCTGGATACCTCTCAAGATTATACTCACATAACAGCATCTGACAATAAAGGCAATCATGACTGCTTTCCCCCCAACCGAAATACTTCTTATTTTTGGAAAACACATTGCTACTTTATCTTAACTTAGTGAATGCATGAAGAAATGTTCCCCATGCCCCCATGTTTTCTGTGCATCCAGTTAGTAAGCATGTCCCAACTCGTTGGCTACCTCAATGTTTCACATTGTCTGGCAAAATTCCTTGTTCTGGGATTTGGGCATATTTGAACTGAACCTTATTCATCTTATTCATCTTCTGTTTAAGCTAACCACAATCCAATTCCTGTAGGGTTTGCTACCTATCTCTTTATCATCGTCCCTGCTCTTTGCTGGATCCTTACCAGCATATGAGAAGGATTTACACTGACGTCAGCATGCAAGCAGACTGCATTTTTTCCCATGTTAGGAGTATCATCACTCATTCAGCCACCACTCGATAATAAGAAAACAACTTTAAAATTGGGAGAGCAAAGTAAACCTTAAAAGTTTTTGGGGTGCAATGCAAAGCTAACATTTTGGATCGTTAATCAGAAAAATGTTACCAGGCTGTACTTTTGTTGTTCATTATTCAGGATTTATACAGCACCTAAACATTATGTAGTATAGGAACACTGGTGTGATTATTTAGATGAAGACAAAGGGTTGAGTTTCTAAAACATACAACTCAGGGGTGATATTCACTTACCTTTGCTACCGGTTCACAAATGTGAGTGCACATGCCTCCTCCACGCATGTGCAGAGGGTCAAAAATGGGACATGATGACATCCAGGAGGGTGGGCACAGCTTCCTGCCGCAGCCGCTACCGGATTGCACAATCTGGATAGAGCCGGCTGAATTTCACCACTGGTAGAACTCATATTTGAAAAATAATCAGAACATTTTCATTTTCACCATGGTGGCGCAGTGGTTAAAGTGCAGTACTGCAGGCTACTTCTGCTGATCACCGGCTGTCAGCAGTTTGGCAGATCAAATCTCACCAGGCTCAAGGTTGACTCATCCTTCCATCCTTCCGAGGTTGGAAAAATGAGGACCCAGATTGTTGGGGGCAATATGCTGACTCTGTAAACTGCTTAGAGAGGCCTGTAAAGCACTGTAAAGCGGTATATAAGTCTAGGTGCTAGTGCTATTGCTATTTTAATAGGATACTTATTTTGGTCCTTTACTCATTTATAATACATTATTGATGCCCGAAATATATATTTGTTATAATAAGTAACTGACTTATTTAAAAAAGGGTTAAGTAGGGGAGGGGATCACCTGCCCTCTGGAACAAATTGCCCCCTCCCGATGTGAGGTTGGCCCCATTCGTCCTATCTGTTCATAAGGGCCTAAAGTCCTGGCTCTGCCAGTAAGCTTGGGGCAAACATATATATATATACATATACATATACATATACATACATATATATATATGTGTGTGTGTGTGTGTGTGTGTGTGTGTGTGTGCGTGTGTGTGTGTGATTGGAAGCCACCCAGAGTTAGCCTATGATAAGATGGGAGGCCAATACATTTTATAAATAAATTTAAACAAATAAATAAATAATAGGAAACCCCAGGTGTAGGCTAGGAAAAAGGGCTAGGAGAAGGCAGCGGCCAAATCACTTGTATCTTGCTGCCAGGAAAACTATAAAACTGCATTTCAAACTATATTTACTGAATGGTAACGCTGGGAAAAATAATCCTGTTTTATGGCTGTTTAAAATTAAGCTTCGAAGATATATTTTGAGCAGTTGCCACTGTGGAAAAAAAAAATGGCTTCTACATACGGACAACAATTTCCCAATTTATAACTGCAACACGTCCCATTGGGAAGACACATCTTCTTGTGGCACTAACTGTCCAAGTTCTAAATGTGCAAATGAGAAACATGGGAAATTTGAGGCTTCTGTTTTGTAATGTTTAGTAAGAAATAGTTGTTTGTTTGTTTGTTTAATTCATTTGCCACCTATCTTCTTTCAAACAGCTGTGGGCATAAAATATATATCTGTGCCACCACCAAGAGCTGTATAATGCAATATGGCTCATGGTGTAACAATCAGTAGTGGGTTGCTATCGGTTTGCCCCTGATCGAGTGAACTGGTAGCAGCGGCAGCGGGAGGCTCTGCCCACCCGCCCGGATGCTTCTGCACATGCGTGCACACACCCACAAGCGAACTGGTAGCGACAGGTTTTGAAACCCACCCCTGGCGACAATACAGTATTGCATGCTAACTTATTGCCCACTGCCAGCACTTCAATCCTCACCAGCTCAAGGTTGACTCAGCCTTCCATCCGTCTGAGGTTGATGAGGACCCAGATTGCTGGGGGCCATATGCTGACTCTGTAAACCACTTACTGGGGGCTGTACAGCACTATGAAGCCATATATAAGTCTATTGCAATCTGTCTTTAGCCTTAATACAACTTTATGTCATCTACTAATTATTATTCATTAGGGAAATTAACCGGTTGGATTGTATTTGTGATTCAAGGTTTTGTTTCTCTTGTAGCAAACTTCCAAGCTGGGCAAGAGCTGTTGTCCCCAAAATATTTTACGTCACAGAGAAGGCATGGAACTACTACCCATATACAATTACAGGTATGTAAGGGGGTTGTGATGGTAAAGAAAGTAGATGTTTTAATTATTTCAGTTGTTACATGATTCTGCTATTCTATCTTGGATTAAAAATGTTGTTACCATTTCATATTTTAGAGACTAAATGCTCCATCCAATGCATATTAATTTTCAGTTGGGTATACATATATTATTAGTTCGGGTTTAGAATTGCGAGCAGTGAAATCAGAGGGAAATGACATGCAAAGTCTACACAGAGTGGCAATTAGATTGGAGGTTGGTGTTAAGCAAAATAATCACCGTTACTTTTTATAATGGCAGTGACAGTTGATATACAACACAGCTGAATTAATTAACCTCTGCAGTGAAATGGGAAATCGTGGATTCTATTTAGACAAATTAATAGAATGGAACTTTAGCCGAAGTCTTCCCTCAGAATTCCTTTGTTCACAAATGACCACAGGAAGGATAGTAGCAGGCAGGTGGAATCCTGGCTGACTCCAGCCGACTCTGAAGATTGAATTTCTAATGTCTGATTTGCATCACTTGATTCTTTTCCATGTCCTTGTAGATTATGGATGCAAATAGATTTTTTTTGCCCTCCCCAAAACTACCTGCTCTCATTTCAGTTCTTAACTTGTCTCCATCCCCCCTCCGAATATAGAAACTGCATTTGGGCCCATCATTGGACAGCCTCCTGGGTAGCTGAATTTTGAAGTTCACTTCTGTTTTGGTTCAAGAAACTGGAGCTGTGGGCCCTTTAAATAACAAATGGGCAGCATCCTGTGCCCAGTAGTAATCACCTGATCCAGAGATGGGTTTCAGCAGGTTCTGACCATTTCTGGAGAACCGGTAACAGAAATTTTGAGTAGTTCGGAGAACTGGTAGTAAAAATTCTGACTGGCCCCACCTCCATCTATTCTCTGCCTCCCAAGTCCCAGCTGATTGGGAGGAAATGGGGATTTTGCAGTAACCTTCCCCTAGAGTGGGGAGAGAATGGAGATTTTACAGTATCCTTCCCCTGGAGTGAGGTGGGAATGGAGATTTTACAGTATCTTTCTCCTGCCACGCTCACCAAGCCACACCCACCAAGCCATGCCATGCCATGCCCACTAAACCACACCCACAGAACTGGTAGTTAAAAAATTTGAAACCCACCACTGACCTTATCCCCGAGAGCCATTACAAATAAAGAAGATTTGAGATTTTTTTGTTTGAGATGGCCAGATAAGGAGGGATTACCTCAGGCAAGACTGAGTTGTTTTATTATAGACTACAGGTAGTCTTTGACTTAAAACCATTCAGTTACTGTGGCACTCAAAAAAGTGACTTACAACCATTCCTCGCACGTATAACCATCATAGCATCCCCACAATCATGTGATCAAAATGTCAGCGCTTGGCAACCAGCCTATATTTATGACAGTTGCAGCATCCTGGAGCCATGTCATTTACGACTTTCCCAGCTGGCTTCTGGCAAATAGTTCATGGGGGAAGCCAGATTTGCTTAATGACCACATGAGTCACTAAACTGCAGTGATTTGCTTTAGGACCATGGCAAAAAAAAGGTCATAAAATTGGACATGACTCACTTCACAACTGCCTTGCTTAGCAGCTGAAATTCTGGTCTCAATTGTAGTTGTAACTCAAGGACTACCCCCACCCCCCTCTTCTTTTTTACTATATCTTCAGTGTGAACAATCTTATCTTCCCTCGCTTGTAATAAAATTATTTCTTTTTTTAAAAACTGGAGTTGACAGGCTGCCTTCTAGCTCCCATTTCAGCTGCAGATTTTTCAGTGCCTTTGTGACTTTGAACAGTGGCTTAACAAATGGTTGTAAATCGAGGATTACCTGTCATTGAAGAAGGCTGGCTTATTCTCTAATACATTTCACAGCCTTAAAAATGCCACACAAAACTGTTATTTTCATAACACAAATTCACAGATAGTCCTCTAGTCATTTTTGTTGTTTATTTCCCCTTAACTTTCATAAGTGTAAATTTTATAAATTACAGATTAGAAAACTCCCTAATTCAGTGGTGAAATCCAAATTTTTTGGCTACCGGTTCTATGGGCGTGGCTTGGTGGGCATGGTGTGGCTTGGTGGGCATGGCAGGGGAAGGATACTGCAAAATCTCCATTCCCACCCCACTCTGGGGCCAGTCAGAAGTGGTATTTGCAGGTTCTCCGAACTACTCAAAATTTCCGCTACCGGTTCTCCAGAACCTGACAGAACCTGCTGGATTTCACCTCTGCCCTAATCCCTATAAAAATAATGACTGCCCATATTTTTGTTTCATGGTCTAGTCTTTGCTAGATACATATTCCCTAATTCTTTTCACTGCTGCTTAAGTGTTGTGCTACATAAAATTGTAAAGTAGGTTTGATAATTCACCTGGTTGCTATAGCTGATTTCTCTCACAGTTAACCTAAGAGCTGTATTGCACCAGGGATATTATTTAGTAGGGGTTACAAGGATCAGGCACTGCTTCATTCAGTTCATCCAAGGACAAGTTGCCATTCTTCATAATTAGAACTTTTACTAACTGGAGAGGCAAGCTGAACACGAATTAGTCATACGGCTACAAATTATTGTTTATGGTACCAGGGCTCAGTTTGCTCTCTCTGCATGCCTATCTGAAAATTGCTTTACATGTCCAGGGCATACCCAGTGTTCTTGTAAAAAATAAAAATAAAAATAAAAACCCTGCTCTCACTTCTGCCATCTGAGGTAAAATGTCAAGGGTATATTTCTCCTGGCACCCAGAGATTCTTTGGTGCCAGAGGAGGAGAGCAAAAGTGCTCTAACTTTGAGCTAACAGGGAATTGGAGAATTGTGCTGCCTGAAGGGAAGCCAGAGTAGTGAGATGTATACATTCTCAAAAAGCCACAATGAAGCCCTGACTACTCTCCCAGGACAGAAATTATCTCCTTGGGTTCTGTTGTTCCCATCGATTACTCCCTTTAGATTATTGTGTGGAACTATCCTTGGGATCTGCCTCATAAGAATTTCCAACTGCACCAGCACCATCTCCAAGAGTCCACTGGAAAAAGGGAAGGTAGCCTAGTGGTAAAATACACATTGATTTCTCCAGTTTACAAATTAAAAATGGAGGAGGTATCATGAAAGTCTTCTGCCTAAGATGGAGCCTTGGAGAGTAGTTGTCAGTCAGAAGAAAGAATACTGCAGAGGGAACACAAAAAAAATCTTTGGACAGATGAATCTTGAGGGACTTTTGCTGTATCCCATGAATTTAGTTGTCTTATATGGTGCCGTTTTAGCTTTCATGTCCAGTTCTTCACCCCAAACTGTCATATCTACTTTCCTAAAAGAAGGCAACTATTCTCGCAGATGAAACAGGATTAACAAAATATAACCTTTTCTAACAAGTATTTTGCAGTTGTTTGAGGCAAACTTGTTATGTTCTCCATGCTGATGGGAAGCTTAATCTTTCCCTTGCCCTCCAAAGTGAATGCTGTAAAAAAAAATATCATGAATTGTTAAGACATTTTGGAGCAATATTTTTAAATTCGGTTTCCTCCATTATATTTGTTGTGGGAGACTGCAGGGTTAAGGTTTCTCTTACATATACACATGCACAGTTTTTATGCTTCCCTTGGTGTTGTACAGTTAGTATGTTGATATAACCCATAAACTTCCATCACAAAGAAGTGCACACATATTTGTAGACAAATATCATTATTGTCAACAATTTTAATTTATACAAAACTGAATAATTTATTAGGCAAAAACGGTAATAATTTAAATTAATTAAATGGTGACATGGAGTGGTAATTTCAATCTTCTAAGGCAAGGGTGTCAAACGTGCGGCCCACGAGCCAGATGCATCACATGCTGGCCACGCCCATCCTCACTTTAGCGAAGGCGGAAAAAGTTGCGATACTTCATATGATGATGTGATGATGTGAGTTTGACACCCCTGCTTTAAGGACTATGCCTGACTCACATTTGCCATTATTAAGATAGCATTTGACACAAATTCACAATGCTTTGATACTCTAGCATTTGACTCTAACTTGAATTATTATGCAGTTTGTCGATTGGAACCCTGGGAGTAGTTTTGATATATTAATTCAATTGATTTTCCAGTAAAATTTACAATAACTTATATGCATTTAAGATAAAATAAAAACCATCTAATTTGTTTGGTGTATATGTGCGTACATGAACACACATATATACAATACACACATTTAAACAATTCTGTAACTTTAACATTTCATTAAGAGCAGGGAAGCTGAAAAGCAAAGTTATGCAAGAATGACACCCATCAAGTTCAGTTCACAACTTCCAATAATTTCTCTGCCCATTCATTATTGAACAATTACAAACAGTGCCCCTTTGAATTATGTTCAACCCATATGATTCTTAAGGCTTTGTATCATGCATCAAAATTAGCAGTGTCTTTTGCATTTTATTGAAGCAATGTGAACAATGAAATAATTTTATGCCATTATTTTTCCTTTTCTTTTATTCCCATCGGCCGAATGTGGATCAGAATACACGGTAAGTTCTGATTCTTCTTTGTCATGTTAAATAGTATTTAAAAGCTATGATTAGAACAAAACAATAGATTCTTGGCTTTTTAAAAGAATAAAAATACTGATATTCAACAGCAGATTGCTCCTTCTTTTATGTAGCTGAAGAAGAATAGTGCTTCTAATATTATCAGTTATGTCACTGATATAAAAAATGTAATAATTTCAAAGCTTGATATATTTTGTTACCCAGTAGCTGTAATAATAATAAAAAAACCCTTTTCTCTTTATATATAAAAAAAGAGATATACAGGTTTAATATGCTGGTTATTGCTAGTAACAGAGAGACAGTTTTTCATTTTATCTTTCATTAACTTATAAAACAACCATCTGTCTTGATACAGTACCTGGAAAATGCTGCAATCTCCAGACAGAATTAAACAATTCTGGGCTTGGTGCCCAGAAAACATAAGAACTGAACTAAGCAGTATAAGCAGAAGAAACTAAGCAGAAGAAACACAGAGCATACTTAAAAATACTGTACCCTGCTCTGAGCAAAATCAATTTCTGTCCCCTATGAAACAAATCTTGTAGAAATAAATATCTGTAGCAAACACCCTTCCCTATAACAGTTCGATCAACATTCTTTTAAAAAAAAGATTCCATAGCTAGTTTAAGTAAACAGATGGGAAGTTTGGCCTTCACAAATTCAAAAGGTAAAGATGTCCTTAAGTCAAGCTTCTCATGTTGACTACTTGCATCTGTTTATTATCACCAAGCTCAGTTAGGAATAATTCAGAAGTCCTGTGTGGAACCAAATATGTATGAAACATCTGTCAGCTGCTCATTAAAATGAGCCTGAAAAGGTCTGTGTCAGCCCTAACAAATTCACTCCTTAAAGTTAATGCAGCTCTTCAGGCAACACCTTTTTCTCCAACTTATGCAGCGTAGAAGCACTTCTTCTGAACTATTTTGAAGCATACATAGTCCCAAGGCCCATGTAGATTTCTTGGTAGCAGTATGGCAGTTGTTTGTTAATACTGTCTTTTGGGATTTTATTGTTTACATCCTAGTCTTGCCTATGGGCTTTGGGAGCCTTCCACCCAAGTAGTAGCAACCCCAATGCTTTGTGCCTAGACAAGGTTGGGTCAGGTGCTTCCACATATTAGGAGGTTTGATAATTAACATGGCTAAACATGAGGTTTTAACAAAATGTCATCCAAAAACTAGTCCAGTCATTGTAGGGTTAGAGATGTGTGGTACAAAGAACTTAAAGAGCACTACAGAAAACTATATCTCTTTGCTCTCAAATTGTCCAAATTTACTCAGCTCGGATCTGGTAAATCCTGGGAGTCCTTGAATAGCCTAGAATAGGGGTATAGCATGTGTTTATGCTTAGAGTCTCCAAGAGAGCTTACATGAGAGTTTAATCTCATCTTTGTTATATTTAGTTTATTAATTATTCCCTTGATGCATTCCCAGGACAACTAATGCTATTTTCTCTCCTTTTGGATGTTTCCTCTTCTGGACATGATCTGTAATATTTGTTTTGAACAAATATTTGTTGAATAGTGGCTTAAAACATTTTATTGTTGAGATAATTACAAAGTATATTATTGTGAGAACCATCAAGGCTTTCACTATTGAAGACAGGAGGCTGTATGTGTTTAAAATATTCTTCAATGGGAAGGAAGACAGGAAGAAACAGGTAGATATAAAGTCCCAATGGATGAAAAATATCAGTAAAACTTGATTTTGTCCATTAAAAATAGCCATTATCTCTCTATGGACAGAGGGAACTGCACTGTCAACAGGTACTTTCCCATTCCTCTTGCAAACAGCTAAACCCTCAGTGTATGTGGTCCTGTTCTCTGAAGTACAGCTACTCCTGAGCAAATGCATTGTAGTAGAAAAGCGGATTCATGTGCAGGAGCTGTAACTAAGACAGCTATATCCATGCTTGCGTTATGTAAAAAGCAGAAATTCTACTGCATTCATTTTCTCATGTCTAGCGAACATAACTGCAGTTTGAATGGAAAATGCTGCATGGACCAAATGGCTACCAATGTAGAACCTACTTTCTTGAAAAACCAACTATAAAGCTGATGTGTAGTCCTGGATTTTCAGCTGCAGCCTCATTGCTTTCATTCATCTCAGCTAGAATACAAATTGTGTCTGTTTTCGGTAAAGGTGGATCTACAGTAGTTATCATACTATAATGAATCACACTAAGGCTTTTTAATTGGGTCTGCTCTTGAGGAATGTTTGGTATGCCGGTGAAGATGGCTGCTGCAAGACTTTTGACCAGAGCTGGCTATCAGAAATTCTGACTCTTTTGTAAATCTTCCCTCTGCTCTTAAGAACATTTCTCATGTGGATTCACAATATCTATTTTATTCCTGCTTTTGTTTAGGGTGTCTGTATAAAGCTGGGGGGCAAGCACATGTACAGATATGGAACTGAATAATCAGTGAAGTAGTTACTTTAAAGGTTGCTTAAACTAGGCTATTAGTTGAGAACATAGAAGCTAATAAAAAGTACGACATCAAACACACATTGAACAAGTTATCCCAGACCAGGTATTCCAAAGGCACCTTGAAGGATGCCTTAATCTTAACAGTTGTTCTCCTGAGCCATCACTAAGATCAGCTGAGACAATCTGTTTAAGAGCATCATCTATATAACATTACATACCCAATTTCAAATGTATCACAAAGGCTTACAGAGGAAAACTGTGGTCTGGAATATCTTATCATGAGATCAGATACAGTTAATAGCCTATGCATTCAGCAGAATTATTTGCTGCTTGTAGCTAAGCGGCAGTTGATAGCAAAGTTTTTTTGTTTACTGTTAAATAACAAAAACTAAAGTTAGTATTTAAACGTATGTCTGGTGCGTAATTTAATGCTAATTGGAAACCATTCTGGAACTGAAATTTTATATGTGGAATTTGCCATATCAAAAATTTGGGTTTAGAATCCATACTCTAATTTGATATATAATTTATATTATTGATGGAATGCATTGTTCATTACTATAGTTTTCTTTCAGTGATGTGAACAATATGAACCAAGCATTTTTTTTAGCTTAAAAGCTAATGGGCTTATGGATTTTGACTAGAAAAATGGATATAAAATATACTACTATAAGTTTCTAATGATGTATTAAAATATATTAGCTTGATGATACTTAACATTTGTTGTTCATCTACCCATTTCTCAATGGCTAAATAATATTTCTCAATCTGTAGCTCATTTTCCTATTTGTACTACCTATTTCTTGTATTCTTTCAAAATATATACAGGTAGTCCTCGACTTCCAATTGGAATCAGAACTTTTATTCTGATCTGAACTAAGCAAGTCGGTTATTAAATGAGTCATGCCCAATGTTATGACCTTTTTGCCAGAATTGTTAAGAAGAACCACTGGGGTTATTAAATGACTCACCCAGATGTTAAGCTAATCCAGCTTCCCCCATTGACTTTGCTTATTGGAAGTCGGCTGGGAAAGTCACAAATGGAAATGTTGCAACCATCATAAATACATGCTGGTTGCCAAAATCCCAAATTTTGGTCGTGTAACATGAGGATGCTGCAATGGTTATAAGTGTGAGGACTGGTCATAAGTCATTTGTTCAGCACTGTCATAACTTAGAATGGTTGTTAAACAAAAGGTCATTAATTGTGGACTTCTCTAATAAGGAAATGGGAAGAGAAATCTCTTTTGAAAAACAAGATAAAAAATGTCCTGAAATCCTATGAACATATGAACTACCTTACTCTGAGCCAGACTCTCAACCTATCTCGATCCAACTAATAATATGTCATACAAACCAAAGCTATTGAAAATACCAGAAATTATGCAAATTATGTTTCCCTTTGCCCCAGCAACTTTTTCTAACTCTTATTTGGTTTTGATGCTTTTCTGTTTAATATATTTGTTCTTCCTATTATTCTGAAAGAAGTGGGAGGTTGAACTATGCTGTCCATTTAGATGTTTCAATTTCATATTAAGGGAGACTGATCTGTTACTGTATCTTTCGCATTTATATTAACCATTACTCAAGGACGCTTGGCAGTTAGAATATATCATATGCACAATAAGTAGCTTTCAATCACCATGAATCATTATTGTGGCAATGAAAGAACTTAATCGGCTACTTTAGAACTGTAATTTGACAATTTCAGTTGAACTGTAAACCTGCATTGTAAAAACTGTAACTTCAAAAAGTGTGTTTATTTCAACAGTAGAATTACACTTACTAGCTAATATTATTGATGGCTTCTTGCATTTAAATTGGTGCATCAAGTAATTGGAGAGAAAATTGATAAATTGTCTTGGAATGTCAGACAAAATACTTGCATTTTTTATTATAATCTGGCTGGGTTCCAAATCACAGTGTTTCAGAATTTTCATACTTGAAATGTGAAATATTTGCGAAATATTGTATCTCTGAAGTAAGATTTGGTCTAAAATTTAGAGATTAGTGGCCTAAAGTTTAGATTTCCAAACTAAGTCTGAAATACGTTTATTACTTTTTAAAGAGTTGGGAGAAAACAGAGATATACAAGGACAGACCACACATCTTCTCTGTTTCTCCCCCCCACCCCCTCCTCTCAGGAAATCATGTGCATTTATTTGCTGTCCTGAGGGGTAAGGCTTACTCATTTCCTGCTCCTGTGTTTAAAAAAACCCCTCAGTTATCCAATTACTTTTCTTAGTAATAGCATAATAATAAACCGTTTTTATGTCACAATGGGCGAATTAAAATGCTAAAACATCAGCATTTTAATGATTTGTGTACATATTCTTTACTGCCAGAAATAATGAAAATAATAAGAGCATTACCACTTTTGTCCCCAATTCGGGTCTGAGCCTGGTGCCGAGGCCAATGAAGGACCCCAGACACAAGGTGCAAGTTTTTTTATTGCTTTTTATTGGAGTACTCCAAGGAAAAGGGCTCCTGGCCAAAATGCCAAGAACCAAGAACAAAGGATTAAGAAAGCTTTATACATTTTCACGAAAGAAGAAGGCGGGACAAGACAGGATAATAAGAAATATCATCTAATAAACATTTTAGTAATAATTCTACAATTTGTTCTATTGGTCTCTAGCTGTCCCTATTCCTAAACGTGGCTAATGAATGCCCCAGGAGTTATCTAATACACATTTTATTTGCTGCAGGCCATCTCTATTCCTAACTTTTAGCAGAGGTCTGCAGGTTGGCTCTTCCTTATTTTTTATCAGTTTTCTAACTACCCAGAATTGTTACAAGCTTTACACATACATTTCTTGTGAATAAGCAGTCTTTGTTCTTGTCAAACAGACTCCACAATTACAGGCTTCCTGATTTACTTTCAAGTGTGTGCATGACCTTGCTTTATTTTAGCAGATTGATTACAAAAAAAGTTAAAGAAGAAAAAGAAAGGAAACATAAAAAGAGTGGGAAAAGAAAACACACACACACATGCATATATATTTTAAGTTACATGTAGAAAATATTTCATCATAATCTAAAACATTTGTTTAACTCCTAACCAGACAAAACAATATTGATCGATCTTTCCACTATATTGATAGTGAGAACCAACTCATACACAGAAAACAAATTATCTCTTAATCCAGGATCTGTAAATCTAGGATAACACTTTCTTCTAATCTTGAAGAGTAATGTTTTTGCTGTTCCTCACCACCTTGGTTGACCCATAATACTACATTGAAAGTTTTGGATATATAATTCAAAAGTATTTTATGAATGCTATATTATGAATATTTAAGTAAAACAATGCAATAGTGGGAGGAACTTATATGAATAAGTGCCCCCTCACTAATGTTGAAGTTTTATATAAATAAATAAGTATCTATATTTACAGCAAACAAGATAGCAATACACTAACACCATGAGATAAATCACAGATCATACAGAGCACACATAAGAAAAAGGCGGAGAAAAAGGGAACACCCCCTTTACACCCAAGCTACCAATCATAGATTGCCTCATGCAGGAGCATGCTCTCTCCAACCAATCAACTACAGCTGTGTGTTCTGGCCCATTATACACTTTACTGTTCCAGCTACTAAATTTAAATATCCTAACAAAAGCATTTTCTAGGGTGTCTAGAGAATGTTGAATTAGACTTTTCTTGAAATAATAAGAAACATATTTTATACTCCATAAAACCCCTAGCCCCTAGCCCTTGATTTGGATTTCTAGGGTAGAAATGACAAACTGAAGATGAATTCACTTAAAGTTTAGCCAGTGACTGCAGTAGAATCAAGAGCTGCTGAACGAACTCACTCAAACCATGGCTATACCTTTCAAAAGAACGTTGGATTTACATACTTCATTTTCTAATCACTAAAATTGCTTGCTAACTACTTTTCATCTCTTAGGACCCTATGGGCTGACACATAGCCCTGGATGAATTTCCTTTAATCCTTAGAAAAAGAAGTTAAATTCCAAGTTTAATTTCTTTTTCTCTTTTGGAATAAACAGCAAAAGAGTGATTAGAACTTGGATTTTAGAAAGCTACAAATGGACTAAGGGTCCATAGAGATTTAAAACAAGATTTTGAAATTAATTATAACAATCCTTCCCATGGGAAAAATGTTTTTGTTTTGAATTTTCTTTAAAAAAAGACATGTTAGGATGAGACTAAGGAGCTAAGGATAACAATTAAAAGAGAAGACTTCTTAAATTTGACTTAATAATACAGAATGGAGCAAAATAACTTAACATTGGATGTATTAAGGGATATTTTTGAACAATTGACCCAGAAGTTAATTTTAAGAACATTTGTACTAATTTAGATTATGTTAAACAAGATAGACTGAAAGTTGTTACGAAAGAGGAGCAAGTTTTACTGAACAAGACTCAGACTGATCTGAACATGGATTTAAAAATGACATGCTACAAGAATGACATGGAAGACGATGCTACACTGGATATACAAATAATTAAGTTGATATCTTACTCATTAAAAGAAATATACGAATGACAAATCAAAAGTAAATAAATAAGAAATTGAAATGAGAAATAGATGTAAATAGAAAATTGGGGCTGCTCGAATACCATTCTAGATTGAATTGAAAAGGGAAACAACAAGAGAGAAGGAAAAGAGTAGAGAGAGAGAGGAAGGGAGAAGAGAGGAGAGGGAGAGATAGAAGAAAGGGAAAAGGAGAGGAAGAAAAGGGAGGGGAAAGAGGAGAGAGGGTCTTAAAGGAGGGAAGAAGAGAGGAGTGGGAGAAGGGAAGGGGAAGAAAGAAAGAGAAGGAGAGGAAGAACAAAGAAAGTAAGGAAAGATAGAGGAAGGGAGAAAAGGGGTGTCAAACTCACGTCGTCACATTGTCATCATGTGATGTAGCGTGACTTTTCCCCCCTTTATTAAACTGGGGGAGGGGGTGGCCAGCACGTGATGCATCCGACCCATGGGCCATGAGTTTGACACCCCTGTTCTAGAACATTATTTGAAGGGATGAAAAATAAATATTATTAAAAGTAACGTGAAGGAATATAAAGTTGGTTTTTTTCATCAAGATTAAAATAAATACGTTATCTCTGGTAACCCTTAATGGGCTTTTCCTGGTCAAGACTGAACAAGGAAGTTTAAGGATTTGATAAGAGATGGGGATGGAAATTTTGACTAAAATGATAGAAGAAGATGAAGAATTGGAAGGGTACAAGGGATATAAAATAAATTTGTATGC